>QANY01009387.1:1617481-1773715 GCA_003255025.1 Datisca glomerata
CCCCCCCCCCCCCACACACACACAACGGTCCTACTGATTTTTATCAATTTCTTCTACTATCTCCATCTTCAATATTCTTAATCTAATTATCTTGGCTAAGAGATCAATACTCAAAACTTGCTACTGCTAGGATCTGAGCAGAATTGAATCGAACAATCATGGGACGTGACGCTCTTGAGACAGTCAATTTTTCTCCTTGGCCTTGTTAGATGAGGTGTTGTTCTTTTAACTCTTGTTCTCTAATAATTGATAGGTGATTTTTTAACATTCTATTTGTAGAATTTAATAAGATAACTAAGAAAGAAAGAAGAATACAGTAGAAAGGCAAAAAACACTTGTATTTATAAAGGAGGAATTACAACTTGACTAGAGTATGAAAGAAACTCCAACTAGGCAAGTTGATCTAACAACCAAAATGACATACACCCAATATGAGTTAACTTGTATTAGTTAACTGATATCAGCTAAACTAATGCCATGTCATTGATCCACAACAATGAGCCACATTGGACAGTGAGCTTTAGCCACATGAGTTGTTATAAGTGTGTTTGAGCTTCTCCTTAACATCCCCACTCAAGTGAAAGGAGGGAACAAACCGAATGTCAAGCTACCTCTTGTGCACTCTATCCCTTATAAAGTGTAAATCTAGCTCAATGTGGTTAGTCCTGGAATGGAGCACTGGATTTGAAGCCAAAGCCAAGGCATTGATGTTGTTAACCCATAGAATATGAGGTTCTGTTAAGTAGAGGCAAAGTTTAGAAAGAAGACTTTGGAACTAAGAAATTTCTGCTACATCATTGGTCATATATATGTATTCACTCTCTGCACTGGACCTAACTACCATATTCTATTTCTTAAAGGACCAAGAGATCAAATTGCCACCTAAAAAACCATATAAGCTCAAGTGGACCTGCGATCATCCACATTAGCAGCCCAATCAACATCTAAATATGCTTGAATGGTTGAAGAAGTGGAAGGTTGGAGTTGTATGCCTTCGGTAATAGTGCCTTTGAATACCGCAACACTCTCTTACAAGCTTGCCAATGTAATTCAATAGGTTTATGCAAATTTTGGCTTAACTTATTCACCATGAACCCAATGTCATGTCTAGTTAAGGATAAATACTGCAATGCCTCAATTGTGATTCAAAAAAGAGTCATATCTTGCGTATGTTCATGTGATGTTAAAGACAACACAATAGAGACAGAACCTGGTGAAGGAGCTGGCTAGGCTCCCTCCATCTTAGCTTTAACCAATAGTTTAGTAATATACTTTGTTTGAGACAAGAAAAATCCATCCTTATTTGTGAACACTTCAACTCCCAAGAAATAATGAATTGGGCCAAGGTCTTTGAGAGCAAAGGAACTGTTCAAATCTACCACCAATGTTTGAAGAAGTTTGGAGTTTTTACATATGATTAACATATTATCCACATATACTAATAAGAATAAAACATCTGAATTATTGTGATATACAAATAAAGATGTGTCAGATTTTGCATTAGTGAACCCACATTGAATCAAAATTGACTTTAACCTATCATACGAAGCTCTAAGAGTTTGCTTAAGCCCATATAAAGCTTTCTTGAGCTTACAGACATGTTGAGGCCTGAAATGATCTTTAAATCCCTGAGGTTGAGCCATGTATATAGTTTTATTAATAATGCCATTTAAAAATGCATTATTAACATCAAGTTGTCTGACTTCCCAACCAAACCTGACAGAAAGATGTTGTGTTGTCCTCACTGTAGTTGGCTCGATTACAGGGCTAAAGGTCTCATTAAAATTAATCTCAGCAATCTGATGGAATCCTTTTGCAACCAACCTTTCCTTATACCTCTATGTACTACCATTTGAGTTCAATTTTAACCAAAACACTCACTTGTTACCTAAAACAGACATATCAGGACGATATGGCACCAGATCCCAGGTTTGGTTCTTGATAAGGACAGAGAACTCCTCAACCATGGCCTTGTACCAATTTTAATCACTTAGATCTTGTTTGACATAAGTTGGCTCACTTGCAAGATAGGTTATAGGCAAAGGGTGTTTAGTGGCTGTGAGAGCTTCAAGTTTGAAGATGTTATTTTTGGATCTGGTTTCATTGGGTGAAAGGAGGTTTGAGTATGTGTTTTGGGGTTATTTGAAAATTACGGGGCAGGTTGATGACTGTTTTGGGGTAAAGGATCAAAAGGTAGTCAATGACCAAGTTCCTAGCAATAGAAGGAAAATCAGGCCTAACATACTCACTAGTAACAGAATCTGCATTAAAAATTTCAGTTTTATCTTGATGTGAAGGAGAAGAACTTACATTGCGTGTTCTGAAGAAGTGCTTGCATTGTCCTTATCCTGAGGTTAAGAGGGAGGAGAAGATTGTAGCAAAATAAAAGGAAAGGGAACATGTTGAGGTAGAGACACATAATTTTAACAGTTTGAAGAATTTGACAGACTGAACATATACTGATACGAAAAAAATTCATTAAACACAACATTCCTAGAAATATAAACTCTACCAGATTTATGCAAGCATTTATAACCTTTATGAATACTAGAATATCCTAGAAACAAGCAAAAATCTGTATGAAATTCCAATTTGTGCACCTTATGAGGCTTTAAGTGATGATAGCATGCACACCCAAAGGATCTTAAATGAGCATAGTTAGGATTTTCACCAAAAATCTTTTGATAAGGACTTTGAAACTCTAAAATAGATGTGGGCCTGTTCATAAGATAAACTGAAGTTTGGAATGCTTCCCACCAAAAGGTCAAAGGCATAAAGGCTTGTGCTAAAAAATGTAAGTCTCATTTCAACAATATGCCTATGTTTTTTCTCCATCCTTCCATTTTGCTGGTGCACATGAGGATAAGGGTGTCTGAATTTGATTCCCTGACTTTGTAATAAGTTGGCAAAAGGTCTAAATTCTCCTCCCCAGTCTGATTGAACTATTTTAATGGTTTACTAAAGTTGTTTTTCAATCATGCTTTTGAAAATAACAAAGATTGCAAAGGCTCCTGATTTAAGTTTTAAAGGATAAAGCCAAGAAAATCTAGAAAGCAAATATAATACTTGTAACCTTCTTAAAGGAAAGGGTGCATGTCCCCAAAGATCCATGTGAATAAGATCAAGAGGATGTTTTGCTACTAAGTGAGAAATGGGAAAGGGAAGAACATGACTTTTTCCTTTTTGATAGGCTTTATAGAACTGAGGTATAGGAGTGGTGATTTCAACTAATGGATAGTCAAGTTTTTGGATGATTTTATGCAAAACTCTAGAAGAAGTGTGACCTAACCTTTGGTGTAGGATTTGAAGATTGTGATTGTGTTATTTGTGCACAGATGAGCGTTGGTAACAGATTCAGTGTTGTTTCTAGCTATATTCAAAGTTTCATAAGAATTACAAGTATATTTGAGAGAATTTTACATATTGTTAGGAAGAAAAGGTAATTTAGAAGAGATAGCAAGCTTGTAAGGTACAATGACACTTTTATTAATATCAGTGACTGAGTTTGTACATGAAGAAAGTTTACTAGAATAAAAAAAGAATTAGAATTCAACCTTCAAGACTAGGTGTTATAAATAGATTCCTTGGTATACTATTTTGAGACTCTAAAGACTCATTTGAGGAAGAAGGACTTCTTTGGATGTAACAGCTAAGAGTTGAGGGTTCTTCAAAATCAGGATAAGTGAGCAAGTACATGCCCTTCTCAAGAACTCCCTAAAGCAAGATTGCTCATGTTGTTAAATCCTTCACAAAACAAGATTTGCAGTGAAATTCAAAAAACACATTATTGTCATTAGTAAGCTTAGACACTGAGATTCAATTTCTTTTTATGTTAGGAACTCTTAAGATAGTATCAAGTTTTAAGGATGTATTTTTTGAGAGAATGGGCAATTGAGAGGAGCCAATATGAGAAATATTCAGTAACTTACCATTTCCCACAGCTAATTTCTCATTACCATTGTACTATTGTGTCATACTCAGATTTGTAAGGTCTGCAGTAACATGATTTATTGCTACAATATCATCATACCAAGCCATGTCATTGGCTGTTTCTGGACCAACAATGTAAGTAGCAGGAGAGATAGTGAAGGTCGAGGGTCCAGTGTTTGCAGAAACCATGTAAGTTGAGGGTCCTGAGTTGATAGGATTAACTTGTTGTTGTGAGTTGTTTTGTCCTTGAAAATAGCTTTTCACATACCTATAGTAACACACTGTCATAGTGTGTCCAGGCTTTGCACACACTTGACAACACAACTCCATTGTTTCCTCTTCGAAATCATCTACCCCATTTTCTGCCATTAAGGCCTCCACCTCTATTAGATTGATTTTGTCCCTTATAAAAACCTCCTTTGTTGCCCTGATTTTTCTGTGGTCCATTCTGAAATTTCTTGAAGTTGGTGTTAACTACTATATTTGCACTAAGTTTCATGTTATTCACCAAGTCTTGCTGCTGCTTCTCAAGCCTACTTTCATGCACCATGAGAAGATATTGAACTTCTTCTAATGTTAAGTCACTTTCCCTTGCAGTGACATTGACCACTACTGGATCAAATTCGGGTCTAAGACCATTTAGAACATAAGAAATCAATTCTTGGTCACTAACCACTTGCCCTACAGCTGCCAAACCATCATAGGCTCTTCTCATCCTATCACAGAAATTTGCAATGGAATCATTTCCTTTTCTATCAGTTTGTAGTGCAAAATTCCTTTCTAAAGCCCTCAAAACATCCTCTGAGGCACTGTAGTGTGTGAAAGTACAAGAACACCTTCACTCATTGAGGCTCTAAGACATCCCAACAAAATCTGATCTTTTCTAAACCAGGCCATATGATATGGATTTCCCTGGCCATTTGCTAAGTTTCTTGGTAGTTTTGCAACATGTCCAAACAATATATCATCAAAACCATGTCCAATTTGTTGGGACCGGTTGGTTTTAAAATTAATTAAAAATAAGTTTGAACCATGAACGGTTCATGGGCGAAATATCAAAAACTTTCCAATTAACTTATTTAGTCAAATTAAATAACTTAAAACAAAGCAATGTGCGATTATGCATATACGACATTAAACGAGAAGATAAGGTTAGAAATAATTTTTCACTTATACTTTGTATCGGAGAAGGTATCATCGTAGTCGATACCTTCCTTTAGGGTGTAGCCCTTGGCTACTAGCCTAGATTTGAATGTCTCTACATTTTCATTTGGACATTTTTTCCCTTTCAGGAGGATCTACAAGCTTCCCGACTCTGTTCAAGTACATCGAATCTCAACATTCATGGCTTCTTGCCATAAGATTGCATCTTGCCATAAGATCGCTTCAGGGCCTGCTATGGCCTCTGAGTAAGAGATAGGTTCATCAAGGTCCTTATCTGAGACAGTTGTCAAAGCTTCTCCATAGGACATATACCTCTCGGGTTGTCTAACAACCCTCCCACTATGTCGAGGCTCCATAGGTTCGGCTCCTGTCGTGGTTCTTCCATTATTGAATCAGAAAAAAATTCTGAATGGGGAGTCGGTGTCCTCTCACTCAATAATTCTTCTAGCACAACTCTGCCTCGACTGTACACTTTTAATGTAATCTTCTTCAAGAAAATTAGCATTCGCGCTAACGAATGTTTTGTGGTCAGTCGGACTGTAGAAGATGTACCCCTTCATTCCTTTGGAATATCCTGCGAACATGCATAATTCTGAACGACTGGCCAACTTACATGTCTTCAGTTTTTAGAATATGTGATGGGTATCCCCATATTATAAAATGGTTAATAGACAACTTTCGTCCATACCATCTTTCATATGGTGTACCAGGCACCGTCTTCGACGGAACTTGGTTCAGAATATATGTTGTTGTTTCCAAGAAATATCCCCAGAAGGAATCTGGAAGGGATGAGTAACTCATCATGGATCTAACCATATCCATAAGAGTTTGATTCCTTCTCTGTGACACACAATTTTTCTATGGCGTACCAGGTCCTGTAAGCTGAGAAAGAATACATTATTCCTTAAGAAAGTTTTCGAATCTTCTAACAAGTACTCTCCACCACGATTGGATTATAGTGTTTTGATTTGTTTTTCTAATTGATTTTCAACCAAGGCCTTATACTCTTTGAACTTTTCAAAGGTTTCATATTTTTGACGCATTAGATAAACATGACCAAAATGTGAGTAGTCATCAGTGAAGGTTACGAAGTATTCATAACCACTTCTTGCTTGAATATTCAATGACCCACATACATCACTATGTATGAGTTCAAGACATTGAGTGGCTCTTTCACATTTTTAAATAAAAATGTATCTTGGTCATTTTATCTTCAATACAGGATTCGCATATGGGTAGTGATCCCATACTTAAAGTTTGTAAAGGATCATCCACGCAAGTCTTTTAATCTTGTCCGAGCTAATATGTCAAAGGCGTAAGTGAGACAAATAGGTTAGATCGGTTGAGTCATACTTCAAACTTTTACTATCCCTTTGTGAATCATTATTCCATTCAGTGTCTCATATCATTGGAACGACTGGTTTTATGTGAATCAATCTATTAAACAAACGTGCAGTAGTAATTAAGCAGTCATTTCTAAA
The DNA here is from genome assembly GCA_003255025.1 of Datisca glomerata. Taxonomy (NCBI): domain Eukaryota; kingdom Viridiplantae; phylum Streptophyta; class Magnoliopsida; order Cucurbitales; family Datiscaceae; genus Datisca; species Datisca glomerata. Next base: position 1,624,057 of record QANY01009387.1, read on the forward strand.
AATACCAAAACTTTATCAATGAGATTTAAATTGAATCCATGCTCAATTAAACTAGCTACTGAAAGAAGGTTTTTTTTTTTTGGAAAATCGAGGTATAATAAACATCACCTAAAAAAATATAATTGTTATCAAGTTTCAACTAATACAGCCAATACTAGTGCTCTATTCCCCATACGGATGATGAACTCGACCAAGATATCTGCTAGAGATAATCCAAGCAGTTGTGTATCTAATGGTTATCGACTTCATAGTGATGACACTTGTCTCACAACATGTCCACCTTGCAGTGCCCTTACCATTTTCAACTTTTGAGTCCTACTTCTTAGCCTTATTCAGACCTCCTTTCGTGTTTTCTTTTGACGCCAGAGGTGGAAGGCTTACTTTCAGTAAAGTTTGCATCTTCAGTGTTCCCTTACCCTTTAGAAACAAAGTCTCATTGGCTTGTAACTCCTTCATAATCTCAAGAAGCGAGTACCTCAACTTATTCATCAAATAATTAAGTTTGAAGTTTTCCAAGGCATCAGGCAGAGTCTATAGGTCCATATCCACTTGATTCTCGCCATCATCTCAACACTCATTATCTCCATCTCATTTAGATAACTAATGATCAGCATCATATGTTCTCTGACAAGAGTTCCAGGTTTTATCCTACAGTTCATAAGGTTTCCCAAAACTGAATGTTTGGCTTAATGACCCTGATCTCTGAACATTTATGTGATGTTCAACATCATATCAGCGGTGGTTTCCAAATTCTGATGTTGTTGTTACAACACATTACTAACAGAAGCCAAGATGTTATATCTGGCTATCTCATCAGAACATAGCCAAGAAGCATAAGCATCATTTTCTTCTTCAGTCGATTGACTAAGAGGCTCAAAGGAACAAGGGGTGGTGAGCACGAACTTGTGCTTTTCAATCATCAGTACAATATCAAGATTATATTTTCAATCACTATCATTATCACCAGTTAATATTGTTTGCGTTTAAGATAGTTGAGAATGGGAATATTGACATGATTATCGAAAAGAATAAATAAAGCAGTGTAAATAAATACTCAATTATTTAGGAAAGTATGATGCATGATGCAACTACTTAAATATTTAAAAATCCATCAAAAAAATATTTCCTTCATAATATTACGATAAAAAACAATAGCTTGTCTCATCAAAGGATGAAGTCCAAACTATCTCATCTCGCATCGAGACTCTTTCCGTTTGTTTAACACTCAAATGCATCCACATCTAGTTTAACCAATCAACAATGGTTTTGGTCACCTTGGCCCCATTAACTAGCTCCTAAGTGGAGATTCCAATGTGCTTCAGTCTAAGTGTTTAACCAACACATCGATTCTTAAAAGTTGCTATGGACTAACAGTCCGTCTATGGGACGGCCAATGCCCCATCACTTCCTTTAAAAGTCTTAGCTTTTGAAGCAACTCGCACGACTCCAAAGTTTCTCCCATTGAAAATTGGATCGTTATTGGCGGTTCTAAACCATCCCTCGTGACATAATCAATTTTGCATTGGTGACCTTGGAAACTTTTCAACATAAACAACAATCCCACTTAGTTTTTGAAGAAAAAAACTTTGGATTTTTAGTCGTTTTTCAAAACATCACTTTTATTAATTTGAGTATGGCTCTCAAAACAATTGAAGAACAAAAATAAAAAAAATTCTCCTTCAATATAATTTTTGTGGCAACAGGTAGGGGTGTAAGCAAAACCAAAAAACCAACCAAACCGAAGAACCAAACCATATCGGTTCGGTCGGCTATCATATTATTCAAATTTTCGTCGATTCAAGATATAGAAAAACCGTAGTTTGTAGTTCGGTTTGCCATTTAAAGAGATTAAAACCGTTAGGAACCGAACCGCACCAATATATATTTAAAAAGATACAAATAATTACTAAATTAGTGGCTAGATTAGTGGGGGACGCTTTGTTAGATAAGTCTTCTTACAGGTGGCAGCGCATGAGTTCGATCCCATCTCCAACCTTTTCCCATTATTTTTTTTATTTTTTGACCCTTCAACCTTTAAAAACCCTAAACTTTAAGTTTAAATAGCTCTAGCTTTCTTAATGCTCGCAGTCTCTCTATCTTTTTCAGGCTCAGACCCTCATCTTTTGTCTCTCTTCCCTCGAGTCTCCATCGATCTCTCTCCATCTCATTTTTCTATGTCCATTGTCTATCTTGATCGTCTTTCTCTTGTATATACTCCTCATTCTCTCTTAAATATCTCACCGGTGATGAACTTTTATGGCCAGTGGCGGCTAACACTACACAGCCGTTGAAGATTACGAAGATTTTGTGTTCACCTCTTTCAGATTTGAGTCGAACCCACACCAGAGAATGTGTTCATCTCATCCAGATTTGGTAGAATGAGAGATTTTTCTTTTTCTTTTTCTTTTTCAATTACTTGTTATGTATTCTATTTTTTTAGAAAGTTTTATCCCTTATTTTAGGGCTATAATTTTCTAGCTTTTCTATGTGATATTTGATCTGGATGTAGAGGATTAAAGACTTCTTCATCTTTGTTTTTCTGAGATTTGGATGTTCGGGAGTTTTCCTATAAGTTTCTGTTAATCTGTCGATTCAGTCTGGTTCGGTTCGGTTTTCTTTATTTTTTCACGGATTGGTTCGGTTTACATATATTGCTCGGTGTAGTTCGGTTTTGATAATTCAAAAACCGCAGTTGCGGTTCGGTTTGATATAATCTCTTAAACTAATTCGAACTGAACCGCTTACACCCCCATCAACGGGGAGGGAGTGGAAAACATTTTTCTTATTTTGCTTTGTTAACAGCAACTATATCTTATCTAATATTTATATGCAATCAGATTACTATTAGATATTAACAAAATGTAATTTTTAATATTTATAAATATACTCATATATTTTTAAATTTCTAAAAATCAACCCATATATTCATAATTGTCTAAAATTACAATATTCCTTAGAGTTTGAGTTGTATCGAAATTCATCAATCTAATTGATAAATTAATTTATCATTATCAATTAATTTTTTAATTTATTTTATTTACTAATTATCTAATAATTAAAAAATAAAAAAATAATTAATTCCAATATATATAATCACACTTAACTAATTAAGTGACATCACTCATCATATATAGGTGTAGGAAATATGTCTTGACATCAAAACACATTTTGATCCAATTTACTTTGTTTCTCTATTCCGGTTCTCATGAGCTATTTCAGAGACCAAATTGACCCACATGAACAAAGCTAAGGATTCAAATACCTTGTGAATTCATCTCTATAAATTTTTTACCTATTTAATCTTGATATCGTACGACTCCATTATAGGTTCGATGTCAAATCAACTCTTGATTCATGTGACGCTACGTTTTCTGCTCGTGTAAATAAACCCTTTTAGTTTTACGGTCCACAAAATATTTTCACATAATACCCATCGTGAATATCATTAACAAGATTGAAATATAAATTTACCATTTTACCCATCGTGTTATTATCTCCTTAACTCATTTATTGACTGTGAATAAGAAAAATATAATAGTGAACTGTCTCATACAATTCACAAGTCTTAATCAATGACGCAATTCATTGAATACCTTATCAGGTTAATTTATTCACATACGCATCAATAAAATATAAGGTGATATTGTTGTTTTCGCAATCGAACCATGAATTTTCATATCTGTGAATTACGTAACTCCAACTTAATTAAATTACAATTCCAACAACAGAGGTATTGCCCGCCAATTCAAACTCACTCATTTGACATATCAAAGATTGCAACTAACTAAATCAAGTCACGTATTCAGCTCAAGATTAAAGTAATTATGAAAATACCCTTAAGGTGTAATAATTAGATTTAGAGCTTGGTAAACGGTTTTGGGCTCTAAACTAATTTGTTACCGGCATATTCAACATGTTCATAACATGTCTAGATTAACCGTTTGAGTCTCCACTCTCATGCTCCAAGACTGGCATCCATTGGTTCAATCTAACAGTCGTAATCATATTTGATTGTCCAGTCGATCCTAATACTGCGAATATCGTTCTGAACTTTCTCAGAAGAGTTCATCTGGAGACGCCTGTGTCTCCATTCTTCGTTCGTTGATGAAAGTTTCAGTTCGTGAGTAATTTATAAACGCACTTTAATTTAAAATAAAACTTTCAATTAATTAATAAGAATTCAATAATATTAATGTCTGAGAAATAACTAATTACAAATAACTAATTACAAATAACTAGCTATTACACGTTACTTTATGGACATATTCCAACATAATTAAAATTGGTACAACTTGATATTTCCAAAGCATGTAACTATTTCTCTCCAACTTGACTGAAACTGCACTATTGAAGATATTTGGGAAGACTACATTATGGTTTTTTGCATTGTTGCTATTATTTTATGTGTCACTCGAAGTTGTTGAATTTTCAGCCATGACGTGAGTCTACCAGCTCTGATACCATGTAGAATTTAATAAGAAAACTAAGAAAGAAGAAGACAGTAAAGTAGAAGTGACAGTATGAAAGTTTGCATAAAGAAGCCAAACTCTCATTAACCTAGAGAGGCCAAAAACAATTGTATTTATAAAAGAGGAATTACAACTTGAGTAGATGATGAAAAAAGCTTCAACTAGGCAAGTTTAGCTAACAACCAAACTGATATACAACCAATATCAGTTAATTGGTATTAGATAAATGATATCAGATAGACTAATGCCATGTCACTGATCCATGGCAATGGGCCACATTAGACGATGGGTTTTAGCCACATGAGTTGCTATTTGAGCTTCTCCTTAAAACTATTAATATTTGTTTGCATCTCAAATGGTGAGAAGAATAATTTTCAATAATATTTTGGGTAAACTACAATCTTATCCTTATAGTTTGAAATAGTTTTTCATTTTAGATCTGCACTTTAAAAACTTATAAAATAGATCATACAGTTATTTTTCTTATTCACGTTAAACCTTCCGTTGGATCTCCGTTTAAAAATATTAACGGTCTGTCATGGTTTACTGATGTGACATTACATGACAAATAATTTAAAGACACGTCATCTTTTTAATTATCCCAGCAATCACGTGAGAGGAATTATCTAAATTACCCCTAATTCTCCTTCTTTCTTCTTCCTCTTCGCAGACCCGAGTCAGCACCATCGGCCATGAAATGCTGCTCACGGAAGCGTCTTAGAGTCATGGCTAATGAATTTCCTTCGTCTCTCCCAAAGAAGTTGAAAATATCAAAGACCCATTTGCTCCAATCACCATGGAGTTTATAGAGATTAGGAAAATCTCAAATTTTTTATCTTAATTTTCTAAATCAAAAGCTGAAAAGCGACTTTTGATTGTCTCAATCTTGAATTTCTACCCCTCCCCATCACATGCTCCTCTCTTATTTTATCTTTTTTTTTATTTCAAACTCGAAAAGGTGAGAAAACAAAAACCCCATTTATCTGCTATTGGCTTTTCTTTGCTTTCTTAGTAAACTTCCTCTTGTTTTTCACATACCCACTGACATTTTTGGTGATTTTTGCAGAGTTAGCTTTACTTTTATTTAATTTCCTGAATTCCCGAACATCAGGTTTAAAACGATTCTTCTCTTTCATGTACTGTTTGTTCCCATTTTTTCATTAAGTTGATTCGGGTCTACCGTTCGAGGTATTTGATCTGGTCTTCATCACTCCTTCTGTCTTTCTCCGTGCGTTTAAAGCTCTGCATGTTAGAGTTTTGGAGTTGAAACTCAGTGAAGAAGAAAGAGGGGAAATTAGGAGTAATTTTGATAATTTTTCTCACCGCTAGGTAATGAAAAAATTGACGTCATATTAGATTACTTGTTTAATAAACTATAATTACTTGTTTAATAAACTATAATGGACTGTTAATATTTTTAAACAGAAATTCAACATAAAATCTAGTATATAAAAAATAACTGTAGAGTTTATTTTATAAATTTTTTAAATATAAAATTTAAAATAAAAATTACCTCAAATAAAAGGTAAAACTATAATTTACCCTAATGTTTTATCTTGAATATAAATAATTTTCACATAGAACTCTGAATATCATTGAGCGTTACTATCACTCAGGACCTCAAATATGATTGAGCCACCTCTATTTCATCCTTACTATTTAGCATTTAATAGATACCTGAATTCCTATTTAAGAAACTATGATCATAACCAACACGTTAACTACATTTAATAGATCCGATTATATAATTTGTCCCTTGACATGACTCGTGCGTGAAAGTAGACATTAATTCTCTAAATCATTAGATCTTTGCATATCTCTACAGTAATTTATCGAATTAAAAAACATAGTTAACATTAATCATTTTTGGATATCTCTACGTTATTATATTTTTGGAACTCTACAGTAATAAAATCATTTGTTCCCTTTACGAGCAAGGAACCGTTCTCTAGCAGCCTGAATCCTACTATCACGGTCGTGAATAACTGTAGTAGCCTCAACCTCTTTCTTCGGCAACTCATCAACGTTTCCCTCAGTTGCCTCACTGATACGACCAGCGCCACCACTGCTTTAATGAAGCAACAAAGATTACCACTTATTAGTGTTCATATGCGCAATATTCAATTTGGAAAGAACCATTTTTTCTCTCTCTAAAGATAGTGTATGCGAGAAGTGGCTTACCTTAATTTGTTCATATTCAGATTCTTAACCTTGTTCAAAATAGGCATAACCCAAGCTACGTCTACAGCGCACACATTCCGCATGTATGGGCGGTTCGTTGTAATAAGCTCATGATATACAACATAGTCAGCAAGCTTTCCTTCTTCATTTGGTTTTAGAGCAGAAGATGGATGCACCTAAGAATGAAAGATGACTTCCCGTTTCAGAGCAGATGTACTATATACTATATTAACTTATGAATAAATTTTATAAATGATTGTCACATCAATTGGTCAGTTAAAACTTGATTAATTATTTTATCACCCTAAAATTATTCTTCACTTCTATATCCACCCGCCCCGGGAGCTTCTGAGGTACCGACCCAGTACCATATTGGGGAGCTTTTTTTTAGAGGTACCTCATACATATTTGAAGTATCCACGATACTATATCGACCCGATAATACAGAATTCTCCTATTTACTAATATATAAATGAATTCAAAGCTATACCTGAACGACTTGGGGCTTATAACCTAGAGTACGATAGCCGTTGTGATGAATCATTCTCTCTGCAAGTTGATTTGCATAGCCTATACACAACGACTTTCTCAAATTCAGATAATCTTGCTGGCTTTTTGCTCGTCTGTCACCATGTACATCTAATGGTCCTGTTTTTCGATGCCAGGCAATTAATATTAAGGATGTGAAGAGAAGTCCCAAATATAACTCTCAACAATAAAAGATCACACTTCAACTCCAGACAAGCAAATCAAATTTAACAGGGGAGAATGCATATTTTGCACAGGGAAAAGACGAGGCATATCTACAGATATTTTATCCAGTAACCTTAAGATAGTTCAATACCAGCATGCACATAAGCTACCAAATCATGACACTAACCCTTTGCTATTTTCTGCATTATCTGAGAGAGCTGTTTCCGAACATCTTTGACGAACATCATCCCTCGCACCTGCGATTTGCAAGTTTTGCCAATTGTGTCATTAAATTTCACCTGGGTGATTGATGATTTCTCAAGTCCATCTAAACTATTTGAGGACACCCTTGTTATGAGTTAAACACTATACAGGGAAATGAACCAAAATTATGTGCTCTAACTCGAGTACTTCCAGCAAATTCTTCCTTGAAGAACTTTATAGTATTTGTCTACATAACTTCACCTTACAGTCCAGAATTACAGAAGCATAATGCTGCAATGACTTACAATACACGATATGCATCCTTACAACACAAGATTTGTAAATACCTGTAAATCATTGTCTTTGCACCATACAATGTCATAGTCTCTACGATCCCAGTGCTCATAGATCTGTAGCAATTGGATGTGATCACCAAAACCAGAACCATCAGGAAGGTCCAAGGAAGTGTGTTTCCTCTTCTTATCAGAACTCTTGCTGCAGGCAAAGTAAGGCCATCATCATTTGAAAATGATTGCCATTAGAAATCAATTTCAAAAAAATCCTAAAAGTTCATATAAAGGTTCATTGATAAGGAAACAATACGCAGAGACTCTTGAAGAAAAACAAAGTACAAAGTTTTACAGTATTCACAAGAAGAAAATAACATTACAGAATCAGAACTTAAGTTTTGAGTTGGCACCTGCGACCACGAAGTAATGTAGTTTCGGCTGATAACATTGCGGCAACAGTCAAAGCCTGGGATATACAGCCATACTCATTTGCCGCTATCAATGTCCTTGAGAGAGAAGGTTCTAGTGGAAGCTCTACATAAATTACACGAGATTCATTGAATAAAAGAAGTGCTTATCATTACTTTGATTTTTATCCAACCAAGCTAAAAGCTTTGAAGAAAAACGAGATGAATTCGGACAAATATTTTGTAATAAAAGCAATATTGGGGAATAAATTAAATCAATTGTGGTTCTGAAGCCTTTTCTCAACTTAGTTCTCTTTAAAAGCATAGCAGCTTCATGTTATCAAACATTTAGTAGTGATTTAAAAGATGAGAACCTAGTACCAGCCATCGTTCGCCCGATACTTGTGATTAATCCATTTTCATCAATAGCATCAATGAGATATAATTGCTTCAGAGCATCTTCTAAAGACTCGACTGCCGCAAATTCCATGGGAGTTAATCATAATGTTGGAGGAACTTAATTACATGCCTGAATGGCAAAAAAAATGCATGCCTGAAGAGTGAATAAAACTTCAGATACATTCTTACAGCTAGGTTGATCAAGAAAATCAAATTTTAGAATATCAATATCAGAAAGGTCGAATGATTTCAAGTTAAGAACACTGCCAGCAAGTGAAGATCTTTGTATTTCAGGAACTGTTGCATCGAGGAATTCATCACAGTAAACCATCAGAGGATATAACCGGTAGCACTTTCCAGGGCGTGTTCTTCCAGCTCGCCCTGCACGTTGGTCTGCCTGCACTCTGTGTAGACAATATAGAGGAAAGGATACTGAGAATAGCGACTTCAAGACAAACACCAGCGTTCATGCAATCATTTTGCGTCATGATCACCAGGTAAAACTCTTCCTGGAGAAAAAAAATATGGATACGAATGACAAACAAGTGCTCTGTTGACATAGTTACAAAATGAGAAAAGATGTTACACTGAAGAGACTATAATTAAGAACCAGAAACACGGAACAGATGCAAAACTTAGAATTAAGAACCAGAAACACCGAACATTTTTACTTCCCATCAACCTCACCACCATTCTAGATCCAACAGAATCAACAAAAGCAAGAAATATGAAGGCACAGAAGAGAAAGCCATCAGAGAGTTCTGAGTGAACTCATATACAGGTTCCTACGAGAAACACAACAAATCAACTACTTACTTGCTAATTTGGACAACATCAAGGGAGTACATGCCAGTCGATGGATTGTATTGTCGCTGTTTGACATAACCGGCATCAATCACATACCTAAAAATTATATACTAGTCAACATCAGGGGAACAGTTCAACATTATGATAATGACATCAAATTAAGTAAACAATAGTTGAAAAACTGTAATACTCAGTGCAATAATATCTATCAAGTACAAGCCTTCTTACACAACACCATCAACAGTCAAAGAAGTTTCGGCAATGTTCGTGGCAACAATGAATCGCCTACAATTTGGAGGTGGACAACTAAACACACGAACCTGCTTGGACATGGCAAGCACAAAAGTGTTACTTAAAGATAAAGAGCTTTCACTCATATTCCGGCTCTGTGATGAAATTAAGCACAGAAGTGTTAGACAAGTTTGTTTATTAACAATGGTATTTCATTGAATATTGGAAAAAAGATTGCATCATTCGTGAAGATGGACATTTAAAATGAATTTATTAGGCGTATGAGATGATATGATGTACCAAAATCCAAATACACCTCTGGAGATAAGAAAGAATATTGAGGATATCCCCAATTCAATGTGAAGTTACATGGCCACAAATTATTTACTTGCCTGCATTTCAGGTGGCAAAGAACCGTGAAGGGGAAGAATTATGGCATCCATGCAGGATCCTTCCTCCAGGTTACGAACTCTTTCCTCCAACTTTGACACTAACTTCTCAATGTCATCCTGAAAGAAAATTCTCTCCCACATGAGAAAAAGAAGTTCTGAACAAATAATATCTTAACTAGTACATCAAAGCGGATTTCAAACAATCAAGTTCCCTGAGCACCTGTCCAGTCATGAAAATTAGGACATCCCCCTCTGGTTCCCGTATATGTATATCTAGACAAGAAACATGGTTAACACGATTCACCAAAAATTGCAAGTTGGAAACTGTTTCAGCGTAACTGAAACAAACGCATGGGAAATTCACACCTTTTGTGTCCAAAACTTAAGAATTGACAAAAATGAAAGCAGAAGAAAGTAGATAACAAAATTTCTCATCATTTTTTTAAAAACTGTGAAGCACTTGAATTAAGAACTAAAAATATAGACAAGTATCAGAAAAGGAATGTGCTTAGTAAAAGCTTAAATTTAAAGACACCAAACAGTAAAAAAGCTGTATCTATAAACACAGCTTTTTTCCACAATCAGAAATAATCAAATAAAGTCCCCATGCATACAGCATGCAGGCTACTGTGCTAAACAGCAGCTTTCCACAATCAGAAATAATCAAATAAAGTCTCCATGCATACAGCATGCAGGCTAATGTACTAAACAGCAGCTTTCCACAATCAGAAATAATCAAATAAAGTCTCCATGCATACAGCATGCAGGGTAATGTGCTAAACAGAAGCTTTCTGCAAGTGTTATTGTCTGTTGTACATTGTCAGTATCATGTTAGGATGCCCACAGTGTCTCACTTTTCCTACCAACTCAATCAGCAATGCAAATTAATTAGACATTAATTGATAATTATCGACATTAAAACTCATTAGGAAAATCATAAATATTTTTAAGATAAAAATATACAGAGAGAAATATTTCCACAGAGGAGAACCATCAATGAACCATCAGTGATATTGACGTGGGACAAAAGCAGGGTGGGCTAGATCACCATTCTAGGGGATGCAAATCCTTGAATCCGCAAGGAAATGTTTCTGAGGCACCAGGAAAACAGATAAAACTCTCAAATCGATATACTATAGATAGAAAACAAGTTATTTTCGTTGTACAACTTTATGCCTTATTTATAGCCTCCAAAAACCCTAAAACACGGTCTTAAATATTCCTAAAACCTCTCCTAAGATAAGCATAAATAATAACTAAACCTATACTTCCAAAAATTAATACAAATATCATAAAAAGGGTCATTGTAGTTCACCCATTATGTTGCCTACATCAAATATATATATATATATATATATATATATATATATATATATATANCGAACAGCACAATTTGGATATGAAAGTTCAAACATACCAATAGCTGTTTTCAAAGATGACTCGAGATAACTTTTCGGACGCTCACTGCTGTAGAATATCTCCACAGGGTGTAACTTCCCTGGAACTGTCACCACAGGACAACCCGAAAAGAATTTTGAAACTTTATCCCCATCAAGGGTGGCTGAAGTAATAAGAACCTTTAAATCAGATGTACGCCTTCTAACAAGTCGCTTCATCAGTCCCAGTAATATATCCCTGACAAAAATGTTTCCATAATTTATATGATGCTAGATGCAAACTTCACATGTTGCAAGAACTATAAATTGTAAATCTGAACAACAGAATCATAAAGTGAAAAAATGGTTAAACGATCAAATGGAAATAGTATAGAACAATCCAAATCTTACGTGTTTAAGCTTCTCTCATGAGCCTCGTCCAATATGATTACAGAATACTGATTAAGGTCAGGGTCGGAAAGAGATTCACGAAGGAGGACTCCATCAGTAAGGTATCTATTTCAGAATCCATAATTAGCTACAAGCAAACATAAAAACATAATAAAAAGTAAATTCAACCAAATTACTTAATTCGTGTTCTTTCTGAAGTTCTATCCTCAAATCGGATAGCATAGCCTACTTCATCACCAAGCTGAACTCCAAGCTCCTGCGCAACTCGTCTGCCAATATCAAACACTATGATTATGAGAGGCAATCCAAAATTGGCAGTTCAGAATGCAGAATTTTTTTTTCTATATTTCAGAAAATGAATTGATGAAATACTTCTTATAGACGCTCATATTAGAATGGCCGATGCAACTACTGCAGCTAGGAGTGATGAAGTCGATCAAAATAAATGCTCAGTTGCATAATTATATATCGAATTTTCTAAATAAGTAACATTGTCCATGTAGTCTACGAACTTTAAGTGAACTACGCAGAAATTTGCATACATTATATATCGAATGAAATTGTACACATTCCAGCATTCCTTAAGAATTCAACTTTCTTATAACACTTCCCTCGCAACCAAGAAGACATTTAAAATTAAATTAAACAGCTGAAATATGAGATCAGCGTGGTAATTAAAATAAAGTAAACAGCTGAAATATAAGGTTATACCTAGCAACAGAGACAGCAGCAACTCGGCGTGGCTGAGTGACACCGACAATTCCAGACTTTGTATATCCACTTCTGTGGAGTATCTGAGAAAGCTGAGTGCTCTTCCCCGAACCGGTCTCTCCTATTACCACGACCACTGGATATCTTTCCACTGTTTCTATGATCTTTTCCTCAAACTGAAGGATTGGGAGGTTGGCCATTGATGAGCCAGGAAAGCTCGAAGTTTAAGCGCGCAAAATATAAAACCTCCTCTTTGACAAAAGCTCGAAGTTGTATCACTCCCCGGGTTTGGGGAATACAATTCTTTGCGGACCTTGATTTGAGATTGTTTTTCATTATGCATAGCATGGCTAGTTAATTTTAAGACGATAAAAATTTCATAATATTATTCGGTAAGAATTATATAATTGATAATATATAGTATGTAAAAGTTAATATGGGATATAAACTTGTATTAAACGTTCCTTTTGAAAACTTGACATCCAAATTTGGATATAAAATTAATAAATATATATATTGATATATGATGAATATGATAGCATGTCAATAACAATAAAAGATTATAGATATTACCTCAAGAAATGATAAAATTTTAAATACTAATTCAAACTCATTGAAATTATAAAATATATTAGTAATTAATGCACATGATTAACCTATTAGGTACACCGTTAGATATAAAAACATAAAGGTTAATATGACTTTTTTTAAATTAATATTTGAAAAAATGTTATTAGTAGTGTTTTGAGGCTTATTCTTAAAATTAATAATTTTTGTATAGATGGAATAAGGAATTGATATGGAGATAAATGAATTAGGAATTCCTTGACACTTACCACCATTTAACCGCGACACCTATGGAATAAATCTCGGTTTGACTAACGCAACTATCTCATATTTTTTATACGTAATTGAGTTGAGCATATAATATATTCTCATATTTCCATTAAAATATCAAATATATAAAATAAACACTAATAGGATCAACATGTGCAGCGCGTGTGATAATATATTAGTAAAAAAAAAAGTTAATAGGTGTTCTGAGTATTCCTGGACTTCCAATGGCGTGGCACCACTTGGCATGTCACGACAAGAGGTCCCTATTCTACTCCAAAAAAGGGACTGGAGAACTGGGCTCTTAAAAGGGAGGGGAACTGACCTGACCAGGTTAGCCTCCAAGGAGCTCGGGCAACACCGGCTAGCTTGCCCTGTGTTAGGCATCATTATTATTCACCGAAAGTAGCACTCCACGTGACATTTTCTCCCTCGCGGTAGGTGCCGATCGACTTCATTCGTCATGATAAAGCGTCGAGTCAACTACCAAACGCTGACATCCTCTGCATCTGGCATGACTAAAGGCAAATCGACATTTAATGCATCATCCTTTGCATCAGCTCGGGAGGACAAATGCATTAAATGTCGCCCCCAGCTCGGGAGGACAAATGCATTAAATGTCGCCCCCACTCGAGAGGACAAATGCATTAAATGTCGCCCCCAGCTAATCATATCAATAAAAGACCATCACCTCGCTCGAAGCTTATTCGACGCGCATCCTCCTCCAAGGCTTCAGGTATAAATATTCCATCTACGAGCGGTATAAGGAAAGAAATTCTCTCCTAAAGGAAACTCTGCCAAAAAATTTTCAGGATACTGACTTAGGCATCGGAGACTCTTCGATGAGGAAACCACTCCCAGTCATCTTCACTTTAGAGTTATTTGTATGTGTTGTGCAGGTTTTCGCCTGGGAGGACCCTTACATGGAGAGGAGATCGCATGCCACCTCACTATCGAGATTCTTGATAATAACAGTTGGCGCCATCTGTGGGGACGACATCGAAATCACCCCTAAGTCTGAAGGGTGAATCAGGGGCAAGTGACCCCGTGAGATTGAAACCAAAAAGAGAATCACCATGAACAACGAACCGCCCACAGAATAGCCCCCCGGGGCGAGCCTATGGAACCATTATAATCGGTTATACTCTCGCTGAAACAGCCAGAGATGACGGTTCAAATTGGGTCAATGTTCTCCCTAGAGAAGAAAGAGGAACTCACAAAATTCCTCTGAGATGATAGCATTGTCTTTGCATGAACCCACAAAGATATGGCTGGCATAGATCGGCGCGTATCACCCACCACCTCAACGCAAACCCAAAGTTCAAACAGGTCAGGCAGGAAATGAGGAGTGTGAACGCAGAAAGAGACGAAGCCATTATTGCGGAAATGGATAAACTGCTCTCCGCCAGATTTATCAGGGAAGTCCAATACCCGGAGTGGTTGGCTAACGTTATGCTGATCAAGAAAATGAATGGAAAGTGGATGGTATGGTCTGTATAGACTTCACAGATTTGAATGAAGCTTGTCCTAAAAATAGCTTCCCTCTCCCCCGAATAGACTAGTTGGTCGATGCCACATCAAGACATGACTTACTTAGTCTTATGGACGCATATTAGGGATATAACCAAATCCTTATGCACCCGCCTGACCATGAGAAAATATCCTTCATCACCAATCGAGGAGCTTACTGTTATACGGTGATACCATTTGGATTGAAAAATGCAGGGGCAACCTGTCAAAGGCTGGTGAACAAAGTGTTCTTCGAGCAAATATCAAGGAATATGGATGTGCGTGGATGATATGCTCGTTAAGAGTAAGAGGTTCGCAAACCACATTGGTGACCTCATCGAGACGTTTGACACCTTTAAGAAGTATAGGATGAAGTTGGCCCCCTCAAAAAAGTGCATTCAGTGTTGGCTTAGGGAAATTTCTAGGCTTTACGGCCAACCAAAGAGGAATCGAAGCCAACCTCGATAAGATAAAAGCACTACTGGAGATGGACCCCCGAGAAGTGTCAAGGAGGTCCAATGTCTCACAGGATGGGCCGCTGCACTCAATCACTTCATATCCCCGGCTACGGATAAGTGTATTCCTTTCTTCAAAACCCTGAGGAAGAACGCGCCATTAGGATGGACCAAGAAATGTCATGAGGCTTTCTTAGCTCTGAAAAGCTACATGAGCTTCCACCACTGTTTTCCATGCTTGTGTCTGGGGAAATGTTATCACTATACCTGGTGGTCTCAGAAACGATCGTCGGCGGTGCCCTAGTCTGAATTGGGGACGACTTCGTCCAGAAGCCAATCTACTACATTAGCAAAGCCATGGTGGGAGCAGAGAAACACTACCCGGAATTGGAGAAGACGGCTCTCACCTTTGTCACAACAGCACATAAACTTCATCCGTACTTCCAGGCTTACTCCATTTCAAGTTCTCACGAATTCCCCTCTAAGGCAGGTCCTCAAAAAACTTGAGACCTCAGGACGTATAGCCAAATGGGTCATCGAACTTAGTGTATTTGACCTTCGGTTCATCCCACGAACCACCATCAAGTGGTAAGCGGTGGCGAATTTCATTAAGAATATGACGACGGACCATGAAGAGGAAGCGCAGACCAGAGGGGACCCCTGGACCTTATATGTGGATGGTGCCTCCAACGAAATGGGAAGTGGAGCAGGTATACTACTCGTATCGTCTTATCAATCTCGGATTGAGTACGCCCTACGCTTTAGGTTCAAAGCCTCAAACAATGAAGCAGAGTATGAGGTGTTACTTGCAGGTCTAAGGTTGGCAGGAATCCTGAATGAAAGGACATTGAGGATTTACAATGACTCCTAGCTTATCATCAATCATATCAAGGAGGAGTATTGGCGAATGAGGGCAACATGGCCAGGTACCTGACCAAAGCACGAGCCCTTTCTCAGAAAATATGACTGCTATACGATTCAACAGATCTCCTGTAGCCTAAAGGCTAACGCGCGCGCGTTGACTAAGCTGACCTCCGCCTATGACACTGAGATTAGCAGGACGGTACCTGTGAAATTTCTTCCCTCTCCAAGCATCATGGTGAAGAGGTTCTAGAAACCAGTAGGGTAGCAGCGGCCCCGTTGTGGCTCACCCTCATATTCGAGTATCTGCGGGATGGAACACTACCTCCTGATAGGAAAGATGCACATAAGCTCCACCTCAGATCATCCAATTACATAATTTATTGATGAAACTTTGTAAAAAAGAGCTTTTTCATATCCCTTTCTGATGCGTGTTGCACCTAATGAAGCGATGTGCATCATGAAGGAGGTCCACGAGGGAATATATGGGTACCATAGTAGAGCCCGAGCACTGCACCATAAGATAAAAAGTTAGTGGTATTATAGGGCGAACGATTGTCTCTGACACCAAGATTTTTGTGAGAGTGTGTGACAAATGCCAGAGGACCGCGAATATTCCACACCAATCACCAGAACCACTCACCTCCATCCTGAGCCTATGGTCGTTTGCCCAGTGTGGGGTGGATTTAATCGGGCCCCTACCAATGGGGAAAAGCCAAAATAAGTTCGCCCTTGTCGCCATTGACTATTCCACCAAACGGGTAGAGGCGGAGACCTTAGCTACGATTACGGAGCACAATACTATGGAGTTCATATGGAAGAACATGATATGAAGATTTGGCATCCCCACACAATCATCACAGACAATGGCAAACAGTTTGATCATGCTTGGTTCAGGTAGACGTGTGAACGCCTCGGAATCAAGCACCTTACCTCCTTGTCGGCCCACCCACAGTCCAACAGACAGGTAGAGGCAGTTAATAAAACTATCAACCACAACCTCAAAACCAAGATGGAAGGAAGGAAAAGATTATGGGTTGACGAGCTCCCAAACGTGTTGTGGGCTTATAGAACCATGAGTAGCACAGCGATAGGAGAGACCCCCTACAGGTTTGCCTTTGGAAAAGATTGTGGGTTGACGAGCTCCCAAACATGTTGTGGGCTTATAGGACCACGAGTAGGACAGCGACAGGAGAGACCCCCTAGGTTTGCCTTTGGCACAATGGTCGTTATGCCAGTAGCAATATACATACCCTCCCACCGAGTCCGACGGTACGACTCGGAGCAGAACATCATTAAGTTGAGGCACAACCTGGATGACTTGGAAGAACTACGGGACCAGGCCAACTTGTAAATTGAAGCCCACCAGCTCGCGATCCCACGATACTACAATTATAGGATGAGGGCCCATCAGTTTTGAATGGCGACCTAGTTCTAGGAAAAAGGAAGGACGCGGAAATAGGAGCCCTCAAACACAACTGGGAAGGGCTTTACCTGGTAACGGAGGTAGAGCGCCCCGCCAAGAGGTCCCTATTCTACTTCAGGAAAAGGGATTGAAGAACTAAACTCCCAAAAGGGAGGGAAACTGACTTGACTAGGTCAGTTTCCAAGGAGCTTGGGCGACACCAGCCAACGTAAGCTAAAAAACCTCGAGAAGAGGATCTCACACAGGGGGTCGGCTAGCCCTGTGTTAGGCATCGTTATTATTCACCGAAAGTAATGCTCCATGTGGCATTTTCTCATTCGCGGTAGATGTCGATCGACTTTAGCCACTATGATGAAGCGTCGAGTCGACCACCAAACGGTCACATCCACCACGTTCGACGTGACTAAAGGTAAATCAACATTTAATGCATCGTCCTTTACGTCAGGGGGTGGGACAAATGCATTAAATGCCGCCCCAACTCATCGTATCAAAAAAATGTCGTCACCTCGCTCGAAACTTATTCGACACACATCTTCTCCCAAGTTTCAGGTATAAATACCCCATCTAAGATCGGTACAAGGTAAGCAATTCTCTCCTAAAGGTAACTCTGTAAAAAAATTTCCATGATGCTGACTTAGGCATCATATTCTCTTCGACGAGAAAATCACCCCCGGTTCTCTTTGCCTTAGAGTTTTTTGTCTATGTTGTGTAGGTTTTCGTCTGGGAGGACCCCTACATGAAGAGAAGATTGCATACCACCTCACTATTGAGATTTTTAGTAACAACAATGGGCATTATCAAAATAGAAATAATTAGATTTGAGCTGAAAACCTCTTTTTTAGAAATAATGTGCATGGAGCAACGTGCTATACTATTGTCCACGAGGGTACATTACAAGTTAAAAGTAAAAGAAATTGCAGTAAATAGACAATCTAGAAAATAGGAGTTATGAAATAGCCCGATTTTTTATTAGGTAAACAGCAGTTTTCGGTGTGCCGCATCACCGATTTATTTATCTTAATTTCATGTCGACACATTTGCTCTCAATAAGTTGTTACGAATGGTTGATTGTGTGAGTCTACTATAATTAATTAGTACAATAAAGAAAAATTAGTTTACATATTAACGGAAAATTAAATATGAACTTTATATTTATATATTAAATAACTAAATATGGATTTTCAATTATGGAAATATCTTTTTTCCATAACCAATTGATAATATTTAGGATAAAGACAATTTTTCATAATATAGCTAATTCGGTTTAATTGATTATCTTTCATTGTTATGAAAAATATCATAATTTGACATTAGGTCTACCAGTTCACACGCAATTAACCTTATTCGTCATTCATCTTATTTTTGAACCTGCAATTCATACATCAATTTTTTAAGATTTATAGTAAAAAAACCTATTTGTTTCGCCGATTGAACGTGGTCGACGACTATTTACCTTTTGTTTCCATGAAATTAAGGTGAATAAATTGTTTCCATGAACATGGTTGATGACTATTTACCTATTGAACGTGATCGACGACTGTTTTCATGAAATTATGGTAAATAAACTGAAAACCTATTTGTTTCTAGGATTTCAAATTCTTGTTCATTTAATTATTGATTGTTAAAGACTATTTACCTTCTTTGTTTACCATTTTAGGCGGGATTGTAAGAATATTGAAATTTAAAATTGATGTATTTGTGGTTAATGATATTTTCAGCGAGATTTTTTATTTTTTATTTAATTTTAGAAATCTCATTAATTAGTGGTAGATAAAGGATTATGTTGGGGCTGATTTTGTAGGGACTTTTTAAATTTTAAATATTTTATGATAATATCTTATATTGTTTTTTATATTTTTTAAACAATTACTGTTTCATTATCTCATTGTTCAATTTTTATATAGAATGTCGGTAATATTTCATTGTTTTCACGAATTACAATCTTTGGATTTAAGTGTTTTTATTTTAATTTTCTAAGTCGAATGACTTACGTTTTTTTGGTTAAATTGACATAAAAATATGGATGTTGAAGCTGATTTACTCTTATATTGATAGTTGGGCATTTTTTTTTCAAATTCTAATTTCATTATGAAATAATGCTTTACATTTATTGTTTATAATTTATTCTTAAATAAATTTAAACGTATTTTTAAATTATCATTTATTACGGTAGTTGTTGATAATTTTGATAAATTTAAATTTTAAAAATATATAGTTTCCTTAATTATGAGTATATAGTCTGATATATTAATAACTTCCATTCGATTATCCAATATTTACATGAAATTATTTTTTATATTAAGGATATTATAATCTAAATTTATTGACCATTTTAAAAACTGTTATTTATTTTTAATTTTTAAAACTCGATTATTTTTTAACATACTAGCAGTAAATTTGTCTAAAATTCTCCAGCAGCAGATACAATACAAAGTGGGCCGGTATGTTCTCACAAAAGCGAGTCCGTATTGTACGTGTTACCTGCGATTATCACACAACTCCATTTAATCTCAATTGATGAACGATTCCAACCCAACGATCTTGATCAATAAATCAACGCCGTCAGTTCTGCATATCGGAGAACTCGAGCGTGGACAACTCTCTGTCTCTCTTCTCTCTCTCGATCGAAATTAGATTTTGCCAACAACCGGAATTCTCGACATATCAGAACTCATCTGAAGCGTTCCAGGCAATGGTAAGAAATTGCGAATTATTATTATCATCTTATCAATTCATTTCTGGTTTTGTCCTCACTGTTCTAGGGTTTCTGGATTCAGTATACTGCATTCGTGCACGAACTCCGAAACATTGTCCCGCATCTTGATAGCGTTTTAGTAATTTTCATGTTGCATCCCGATGAGTTGCTTAGAAAAACAATGGCGTGTTATGTGAATTTGACTCTAGGGGAATATAAAGTTCTGTAAAACTGAAGTATCGTTTAGCTGAGGGGACGGTTTTATCGGTCGAATCGAACAAAAATTGGATACAAATAATGAACACCCAACCCCTTTGAGTACTGTAACCTTGGAGAAGGTTACTCGGTGATTTACTAGGAATACTTGGACTAGTTGGGAGCTGAAAATAATGAATACCCAACCCCTTTAATTACGTGGGTTGAGTATATTAGTGTTTCTGTTAAAAATTTTGAAATTCATCAACCAAAAGGTTTTTTTGTTGTGTCTAAATGTTATTTTGGCTTCTTATAAAAAATTGGCATTTTGGCTTCTTATAAAAAATGGCATTTTGGCTGTTGACTTCGATATCAGTTTGCAACTTATTCCTTTTGCATGTAGTTTTTAATTTGCTTGATAGTTGGAATAATTATTTCAGTATTATCACAATCCCACTAGTCTTTAATTTTACGTGGGTGAACAAGAAACTATATGAGTCTGTTAGTGGCATAAATAATTAATCAGCCTATCTATGGAGGCCGCACTCTGACTGTTGTAGTTGCTTAGTTCTTCAGCCTAAAGTGACTCCTTCCTCTGTCATAATGAGCAAAAAGAAGAATGGAGGGATATAATTTGGACTTCACCCAGATCATTGTTTCAACTTTTGGTTTTTGGTTATATGTTTATACTGGATGCTTGTGAGTTTTATTGTTTAGGCATTAAGGTGTTCTCTTTTTTATACAATTACATGCCTAGAAGATTATTCAACTTGTGTAATTTTATACTTTTGACTGCAACATTAATATGTACACTATAAACTTTTCCTTAGGCACCCATCAGGGGCATACTTTCTTTGCAAAGGACAGTTTTAGCCCGGTCTCAGAAAAGGGTATTAGGCTTGAGAGCATTCAGCACCCAGGGGGCAACAACTGCTAGCACCCCTCAGCCTCCCCCACCACCTCCACCTCCAGAGAAGACGCATTTTGGTGGCTTGAAAGATGAGGACCGAATTTTTACCAACTTATATGGAATTCATGACCCTTTTCTCAAAGGTGCCATGAAACGTGGTGACTGGTATAGAACTAAAGATTTAGTTCTCAAGGGTGCTGATTGGATCGTTAATGAAATGAAGAAGTCTGGTCTTAGAGGACGTGGAGGTGCGGGTTTTCCATCCGGCCTCAAATGGTCTTTTATGCCAAAAGTATCTGATGGCCGTCCCTCCTATCTAGTTGTCAATGCCGATGAAAGTGAACCTGGAACCTGTAAAGACAGGGAAATCATGCGGCATGATCCCCACAAACTTTTGGAAGGTTGCTTGATTGCTGGAGTGGGGATGAGGGCTACCGCTGCTTATATTTATATAAGGGGTGAGTATGTGAACGAACGCTTAAACCTGGAGAAGGCAAGAAAGGAAGCTTATGAAGCTGGATTGTTAGGCAAAAATGCATGCGGTTCTGGTTATGATTTTGACGTTCATATCCATTATGGTGCTGGTGCTTATATTTGTGGTGAAGAGACAGCACTGTTAGAGAGCCTTGAGGGGAAACAAGGGAAACCGAGATTGAAGCCTCCTTTCCCTGCTAATGCCGGGTTATATGGATGCCCTACCACTGTTACAAATGTGGAAACTGTTGCTGTTTCTCCCACCATTTTAAGGCGTGGGCCTGAGTGGTTTGCTAGTTTTGGGAGGAAGAACAATTCGGGGACGAAACTGTTTTGCGTGTCAGGGCATGTGAACAAACCTTGCACTGTTGAAGAGGAGATGAGTATCCCATTGAAAGAGTTGATTGAGAGGCATTGTGGAGGAGTTAGAGGTGGATGGGACAACTTGCTTGCCGTAATTCCTGGGGGTTCCTCTGTTCCACTGCTTCCTAAGCACATATGTGATGATGTACTCATGGATTATGATGCACTGAAGGCTGTGCAGTCTGGATTGGGGACTGCAGCTGTTATTGTGATGGATAAATCAACAGATGTTGTGGATGCTATCGCGAGGCTTTCCTACTTTTACAAGCATGAAAGTTGTGGTCAGTGCACCCCATGCAGGGAAGGGACTGGATGGCTTTGGTTAATCATGGAAAGATTGAAAGTTGGAAATGCGAAGTTGGAAGAGATTGACATGCTTCAAGAGGTGACAAAGCAGATTGAAGGGCACACCATCTGTGCTCTAGGGGATGCTGCTGCTTGGCCTGTGCAGGGGCTGATAAGGCATTTTAGGCCTGAGCTTGAGAGGAGGATCAGGGAACGTGCAGAGAGGGAGTTGCTGGAGGCCGCTGCTTGATATTTTCCTCAGGTTGCTTGTTGTGCCTTTCTGCACTGATTATTAGTGAGCTCTTGAATAAGGGAGATAGGAATAACAATATCATTAGTAGCTTTTACTTGAGTTGCATTATGTTTATCATAAAATTAAAATCAGGGTATTGTTTTTTCGTTGGTAATATGTTAATAACAAAGCTGAAACCAATTCGTTGTTATATCATGGGGTGATGCAAATACAGATGAAGACCCTGGTTGGCTCTTTTGATTTCTATGATTGAATATAATTTAGATTATTTTCTACACAGAAATAGACCAGGAGGGGTGGGGTTTGTCATGTAGGGTATATCACGTTTGATGATTGTTTGGGCCAAGTATGAGTAAGGTTTTGATGTTGGATGAGATGAGAATGCAAGATATGAAGTATTTGGTGACTTGGTTATAATAATTACTGATTTCTGTGCTGTGTAGGGAATCTTCTGAAACAAGCACAGTTGATATAATGCGGAATAAGTTGAAGAACCCCATATTTATGGAGGATTTAGTTCAAGCATCCAGAGGTCTTGTGTTTAGTTTGATTTACGAATTCATCACTGTCCAAAAGACCAATGTCTTACTCTGTCTGCTGGAAAGTTTTAAATTTATTTAGTCATTTTATGAATTTGTTACTGGACCCATTTTGAAGAATTTGTCAATAATATTTGTGTCGTCTTGGTCGACGCACGTTATTATTATTTCGGGGATTTGGCTTTTACTAAAAACGAAACAATTTGCAGCTGGATTGTTGTAATTAACTATTGAAGTAAGAACCGGACGAAAGGAAGCTTTACTGAGTTTGCTTCAGCCTTCAGGTATCGGCTTGGTTTTAAGTTTTTGACAACTCTATAATGCAATTTAAGATGGACCTATTTCAACTCATATGACTGATGAATGACATAAAACTGGTTCAGCTTTCGTTGGTATCCCTTGTTTCTATGCGAGATTAACTTATTTCAAGCGCTGCACATTATTTTATACTTCATGTTCTATGGTGTTTTATACTTTAATTTTTATTTTATTTTTTTACCTTCTTGCATTTATTTTATGCTTTCTTTCAATCTAATGTTACAGGTAACTCTATATGTATGTATTCTTTGTTCTGTTTGTGTTGTTTTCTTTTGGGGGTTTTTAGGCAAATATGAAAATAATTGTTTTATAAAAAGAACAAAATTATCAACTACATTTACCATAAAATCCTAACTACATATTATTTTAATATCATTTATCTTAATTAGTAATTAAATTAAATGATTTTTGAATTTTGAATTATTCATTTTAAGTTATTTAAAAAATAAATAATTGAATTATTATATTTAATTATTTATGTATATATAACATGAAAATTATATATTTTTAAATATTAATGTATATTTTCATTATTCTCGTAATACATATGTATTTACTAAATTTTCTTGTTAATAATTTTTATTATTTTGTATTGTAACTTATATAAATAATATATAATTATTATTAGAGTATTGATAAATTGTTTGATCAGTTTATTAAAAATTATTATATATTTGTAAATATTATGAAAAATCTTTATGTAAACAATTGCAATCCATATAAATATATATTTCATTATTTAAGTAAAAGTCTGTAAATATATTGTAAACTATATGTAATATATTTAATTTATATTTATTCACTTTATTAGTAAACAAATATTTGTCTAAAAAATAAACAATCGCTCATTCTTTAAAAAAGGGAAAAATTACCAATTTTGTCATCGCAGTTTGCAAATGTTTTCAATTTGGTCATCGTCGTTTAAAAAATCTCAATTTGGTCATCCTAGTTTACTTAACGTTTCAATATAGCCCTTTTGTCACCCTCCATAACGGACACGCTGATGTGACACGTTAAGTGATGGCGTGGCACATTAAGTGATGACTTGGTACGTTAAGTAATGATGTGGCATTAAAATATTATTTTACAGTTTCAACTCAAATATATATATATATATATTTATTTTATCAAAACTATCTCTTTTTACTTTAGTTTTTTAAACAATTTTTTTAGTCTAGTTACTGGAAGGCTCCGCCACCGGAATTTAGTCCAGTTTCTGAGATGGTACCGCCTTCAAGGAGATCTCCTTATTGTGTATAGTTTTATAGCCAATGGAAGCTTGGATACTTTCTTATTCGATGAGCTGAAGACAATTCTAAGTTGGGAATAGAGGTTCAAAATCATTACAGATGTCGCTTTAGGACTTTTGTACCTACACGAAGGATACGAGCAAGTGGTGATTCACCGAGACGTCAAGGCCACCAACGTCTTGATAGCGAATTAAACGGAAGATTTGGCGATTTTGGACTAGCGAGACTCTACGAACACGGGGTGAACCCGAGCACAACTCGAGTTGCAGGCACTTTGGGGTATCTCACACCGGAGCTACCTAGAACAGGGAAAGCCACCACGAGCACCGACGTGTATGCTTTCAGTGCTTTACTGCTTGAGGTGGCGTGTGGACGAAGACTCATTGAGCCAAAAGAAATGTCGGAGGAATTGGTGTTAGTTGATTGGGTTTGAGACAAGTACAGGACAATGATGCTACTTGATGTGGTTGATCTGAAGCTGAATGGGAAATTCAATGAGGTCGAAGCAGTGGCAGTGTTGAAATGGGGTGAATTTGAGGAATTAATCAAGGAAGAATGAATAAGGGTTTGTTTTTTATTAGGGACAGTTTAAGTATTTCGTTGCACATATATAAAATAAATTATATAATATATGAGTTAGAAATAAAAGTAATATTCTAATGACACGCCATCACTTAACGTGTCATATCAGCGTGTTCGTTAATGGAGGGTGATAAAAAGACTATATTGAAACGTTAAGTAAATTAGTATGACCAAATTGAGATTTTTTAAACTATGATGATCAAATTGAAAATATGTGCAAATTATGATGTTCAAATTGGTAATTTTTTCTCTTAAAAAAATATGCATTTAATGAAAATAAAATTAAAACAAAAAATATGTTTACTTAAAATAAAATTACTCCAAAATTATATTTATTTATTTTATTAATATATATATACATGTTCAACTAATTCCCCAAAAAATAAGGGATTGCTCCATCTTTAAGAGAAATAGTTATAGGAGAAAATATTTAGAAATAATTATTTTCATTAATTACATATGTATAGACATAAAATAATGATAAATAAAGAAATATGATATAATTAATAAAAATAATTGCATATTTTATATTATTATTTTGTCATATGGTATACCTCGTCTATATTATTACATTTTATGGATTTTGTGTAATAAATGAATATGTTAATAAATTTTTTGATATTACTAGTGTTATTCAGAATTTGTTATGTATATTATTTGTCATAACAAATTTTGGTATTATTTGTCTCACCAATTTTATTTCGTTTAGATAAGAAAATCTAAAGATTTGTTTGAAATTTGTTAAAGAATAATTTGGTTATGATCTTCGTACTTATTCATGATACATGGTTGTTTTTAACAATTTATTTAATATACAATAAATATATTAATTTTTTAAAATATATAATTTTATTTATGATTTAACAATTAATAATAATTGTATTAGAGAATTGTTGAACGAGAATAGAAAGTTATGGTCAAACTTATTTGACTATTAGCTTAATTATTTTTAAAATGGCCGTAAAATTATAGGGAGTACTGTAAAAATGACTAACTTTTCCGTTCAAATTGTAAAAATGATCAGATTTTTTTTGTAAAAATGGCCGAAAATAACGTAATTTTGTTTTGCGTCTGTGTAATTTTTATAAATAAATTTTTTACTTCGATCATTTTTGGTCATTTTTTACAGTTTGAGCTGAAAAAGTTTGTTTTTCTTGTCATTTTTGAAAACTGCTAATAACACCCTGCTAGAATGGTTATGCTAAAATATTTACACTAAATATACAAGTTTTGAAAGTCAATTTAAGAAATAGCATTTTTTTAAATTTTAGGTTAATAGTCAATTTTTAACGCCATGTCATCAACCAACTGTTGTTGAATTTTTAATTTGATGAATTTTAACCTTTGATATATAGATTTTCATAATCTGATCTAGCGGGTCCTTGCAATTAATTAAATATTTCAACATTTAATGATTTTGAATTCAAACGCTATTTTTTTAATTAAATTAGATGATAATTAATGATTGATTATATTTTTCTTATTATTAGTTAAAGTCTATTAAAGAAATATTCTATACCTTGGCTTTGATGACGATTAAATAAGATATCTAGTTGAAACGTTTATCTATTGACAGAGAATTCGTTCACGGAGTTTTGGTTGATGTCGTTAATGACTTCGTCTTCTCACTTCTATAAACGAAGAAGAATGTTTTGTTTTGATGGTTATGCACGAAAAAGATTTTAAACTGTGATGGAAGATTTT
Source organism: Datisca glomerata (assembly GCA_003255025.1). Classification (NCBI taxonomy): domain Eukaryota; kingdom Viridiplantae; phylum Streptophyta; class Magnoliopsida; order Cucurbitales; family Datiscaceae; genus Datisca; species Datisca glomerata. Next base: position 1,651,281 of record QANY01009387.1, read on the forward strand.
TGGTGATTTTTTTAACTTTTCTTTTATTTGTTGATTGATAGGTAATGAGAGTTACTGTTACTAGAGTTAATTGATGGTTACCAAATTTGGAGTTTTTTTCGGTAATAGCTGATTTGAGGGACGTAAATATTTCAACATTTTTCAAGGCTTGATTTGAGCGAGATTTAGGATTTTTTTTAAAAAAAAAATAGATGGTTACCTTCACAATCACACAATATCTACAAATTTGATGAAAGACTTTTCCAATAAGATTTGTTGAAGACATTGTCTTTGTCTTATCACTGATATACTAAAAAATAGTTTTTTAACGATATTATCGAAATAAGCCTTCATACGTGATGGAAGTGTTTATTGTTATTTTTTATAGATTTAATTTTGATTTTATTATTATTTTTTGTTTGGGAGATAATTGATTGAAGGGAAGTTATTATATTTAGCGTTTCCAAGGGATTTTGTTGGGTCGAGTTGAGCTTATTTAAGGTTTTCAAGAGATTGATGTGTTTTCTCGATCAACAAGTATGGTATGTTTGAATTTCAAATACCACTTATTAATTACTTCATAAATTCTAGCGTCTATCAATTTGATATATTATCTATATATCGATGACATACCCAAAAGAATATTAAACATGTTATATATAGATGATGGTCAATTTAGTCTAACATTATTGATAATTTAAGAAATCTACTATTTACCTAAATCTATTGAGAACCTGCTATTTTTTAAAAAACTCATAAAATTGTCTATTATGCAAAATTTTCTTAAAAATTAAGGTTATTTGATCTAACTTATGATGTGTCATAAATTTATGCGAAAAAAATAGATTGATTATAATTATTTAATTTATTAAAATATATAATTTAATTGTGCATGTAGACTTGTGATAGTGAAGTAAATTGTTCCTAAATGCTATAATTTCTGAAATTAAACGGCCAGTAAGCCCACAACTCGGCCCAACATTTTCGGGGTGCCTCCGTTGTACTTGTACTTCACTTCCAATAATGGACGCTTTCCTCCATTTTCGCCTTCCGAATTCTCCATCGCTTCTGTCAGTAAAATGTCAAACGCATTCTTTCCAATTGTCACTGAAAACGACAAATCAAAAGAAAAAAGCGTCCCCTCTGAGAAGCGGTTGGTAGTGAACCCGAGAAAACTTCTTCAATCATCTGCAGATTGCAGCTAATAATGATCTTTTCTGTTGCTTTGGAGTCTGGAGTCTGGAGTCTGGTCTGGCGAATTAATAAGTGTACGTACTGTTCTTGGAGGGTTGCATTGCCTTGACTGCGCTTGAAATCAGAGTTCATAGTTGCTTTTGATTCTTCCACAGTTCTCATTGCTCTTATTTTCTGGATCTGAGGCTAATTGTTGTTCTAACTTAGAACTTCTAAGATTCGTTACTGATATGATGCTTATCATAAAGTCGTTTAATGATTTTAACTTCCCAAGTTAATGTACGATGCTGTTTGATTCTAGCTGCAGTTAATTGAAATCTAGATTTCCGTCTTCATCATATTTTCCTCAGTTCTTTAGTCCATCTGGACTCTCTCTATCTCTCTCTTCTCCCCCACCCACCCACAGACCAATGAATAACTGTGAACTATGGGAAGTTGTTTAATTTTCTTTCTTTCTCGAAGTATATGTATAATGGCCTGGGGTTGTGCTAGTTTTTGTTTATACGTAAATATGTGCTTAATGGTCGGTTTGAGTCATACTCTTAACCAGATGGCCGAATCAATTAATGATCTTTATATAGAGACCTTCCCACGTTCTCTTTTGTATTTTCTATCCCTTTTGCCATCAAAACTTGGATTGTATGTCCTCCTTTTCTATGTATTTTCATTGCTGTCAATTTTGCCAGCTTCCCGATTCAGACATATTCTCTTCTAACATCATTTGTGTTCTTTCATTTGTTTGATTTTCTCCTATGAGGATTATGAGTTTCTATGAACTTGCTTGGAAGTTATGTTTTTGTTCACTGCAAGTAAAAACCTCCTTGAGAAGTTATTCTGATTCTTTCTTTCAAATTTTTGTTCATAAGGAATCATGAATGTAGAGGCACAGTAATTGACGATCACTGCAGATTCTTGTAATAATGGTTCTTGGAATAAGAACAAAGAGTCGAAAAAGTGTTCTGGTGCAAGTTGATTACATCGTCAACGTACAGGAGATTAGGCCATGGCCTCCCTCAGAGTCTCTAAAATCTGCTCAAGATTTCCTGCTTCAATGGGAAAATGGCAACGAGGGTTCTGGGTCATGTACTTGTAGTATTGGAGATGGGAGGATCGATTTCAGCGAGGCTTTTAGGCTCCCTTTAACTTTATGTAGGGAAGTATCTAAAAAAGGCGCAGCCCGTGATGGTTTCCAGAAGAACTACTTAGAGTTTAACCTCTATGAAGCTCGAAAGGAGAAGGCATCGAAGGGTCAACTCTTGGGCTCAGCTGTGATAAACCTTGCTGATTATGGAATCATCAGGGATACCATAACCTTGAAAATCCCAGTAAACTTTAAGAAGAGTTCTAAAAATTCAGCACAACCTGTTCTTTATGTAAATATTCAGTCATTTAATAAGGATAGCTCCAGCTCATCACCAAAGAGTAGCTTGTCAAAAGAAGTGTCGCTGGACAAGGATGAAAGTGAATCTGTTTCAGAATCGATGAATGAAGATGATGAGGAAACTGAGATTGCTTCTTTTACTGATGATGATACGTCTTCCTCACATTCATCACGGTCACGGACAATGAACTCAGATGCTGTGGAGACTGCTAGGGTTTTACCAATTGGTCGTCCAAAGGTAGTCAATTTCGTTCTTATCGTTCTGACGGATTGTGTGTTTTACTTCCTACTATCTCTCAATTGCAATTTAGTTAGTCTTTCTGAATATATATTTTCTTTTGGTTGGTATCCTTGAATTGGATTGGAATTGGAGTTTCAAATATAAATTATTTTAACTTTTGACCTTCATCAGGGAAGAGTTTTAGAAAGTATTTGGTTCTAATTGTGAATTGGCTTTATCAAATCCAACATTTGAGGATTGTGTTCCATGAAAGAGACTTGGAGTGAATTCTCATAATTCTGCGTGCAGCTTTTGGCATCTGAAGTTTAGCTAATTTGATCTGAACTTAGATCGTTTTACCCAAGAAGTTATAATTGTCTATTTTTAACACTTCCGAACCTATTAAATGGTTGACAGGGTTGCATATCTGCCATACACAGTTCCATAATTGTAGTGTTGGATCCAATCACTTTTCTTTTAGTTCTTGATGCATTTAGTTTTGGATATATTTACTCACGTATCCAATTGAATTGCAGAAAGAAGTGGAATTCTCGAGGACTAGTGGAGAGAAGGTTAATAGCGAATTCAACACATCCTCAGGAAGAACGTCCACAGATATAAATGGAAATAAATTGTCTGATTACGGCAGTAAAGAAACCAATCAACACCCTTATAGTGGCAGCATCACTGGCAGCCTTACAGCCAAAGTCACATCCTCTGATTTGGCTGACTCTGAAACTGTTCTGGAGGCTAATCGAAGAATTCCGAGACAAATGAAAGGAGATGAAGAGGATTCTATGTCTGGTACGTCAAATTTGGTATATTCTGAAGTCAGAGAGAAAAGGGAGCAGTTAGAAGATGAGAAGAAAGAAACAATCTTGGAGGTGAATAAACATAATATGAACAATAAATTGCCCCAAAAGTTTCCGGAAGATCCTGCCAGAAAGCAAGTTAAACTAAGGAGTGATACTCTTGCACCCAGCAAACATACTCTTGGATTGCAGGGAAGTGTTACTAGGAATGACAAGTTGAAGCATTTGAAGTCTCTTCAGATAAATTTTGACTCTTCCATTGGTGACAGACCATCTACTACTAGTCACACTCAGATCACTCACCAGCCAAAGAAAGTTGATGTTTTAAAAGATTCTCGAAATAGTGCGATTAGTTATCCCATAACTGAAAATAAAGGCACTTGTCAAGTTGAAAATCAGGAAAATAAAATTAATGTTTTAGAAGTTGCCCATGACAGCATTGCGAATCATGAAATTGAAAATAAGGATAAACAAAAGGACTTCTCAGATAAAGTTCAATTGGAATCTAAAATTGAAATGCTTCAGGAAGAGCTCCGGGAAGCTGCTGCTCTTGAGGCTGCTCTTTATTCAGTCATCGCAGAGCATGGGAGCTCTTCAAATAAAGTCCATGCTCCAGCTCGGCGCCTTTCTAGGTTCTACTTTCATGCTCTTAAAGCAAAGTCTCACGTTACTATGGCTAGTGCAGCGAGGACAGTGATATCGGGATTAATTTTGATTTCTAAAGCATGTGGAAATGATGTTCCGAGGTACTCCTAATTTTCTAAGTTTCTTAGACTTCTTTACATGCGAGATGTTATTTATTTTAGATTGATTGGTTAATTAAATATATTCTCACTATATGCAATTATGCATTTCTGTTGCAATATGAGGAAAGTAGGAACTACATCAATAGATATCAGATACAAGCAAAAATCTTCTTGGGATATATATCGCCGACTTGAGAAATAAAATGTTCACCATGGAAGGTAATGTTAGGAAGATTCCGATGACTGGGAGGATGCACAAACACTTATAGTTGTTTTGAAAAGGTTTAAGGCTTGAACGTAGGCCATTGCTTAAGAACTTCATTGGCTCTTAGTAAGTGCCTACCTTGTGGACTTCTAGTAAATTGTGTTTTATTCTCTTAAACAGATTGACTTTTTGGTTGTCAAATGCATTTTTGTTGAGGGGAATTGTCAGTCAAACTGTTGGTAAATTGCAACTTCCTTCTAGACCAAGCATCAAAAGTATTGCAAGAGAAGATTTCGATGAGTGGGAGGAAGCACAAACCGTTGCGCTTGCATTGCAACGTGTTGAGGCTTGGATATTTACTCGAATTGTGGAGTCTGTATGGTGGCAGGTCAAATAATATCATTTTTTTTTTCATTTTTTCTTCTCTGATGTTGCGTTCTCTCATGGAAAAGTAAAGATTAATGTGTACATTTGCTCACTTTTTTCTTTTTGTCGCCAGACTCTGACTCCTTACATGCAGTCTGCTGCTTCAAAAGGCTCAACCTCAAGGAAAACCCAAGGAAAGAGACATGGTTTGGGTGACCAAGATCAGGGGAACTTCTCTATAAATCTTTGGAAAAGAGCTTTTAAAGACGCGGGTGAAAGGCTTTGTCCTTTACGAGCTGGAGGGCATGAATGTGGGTGCTTGCCTGTTCTGGCTAGATTGGTGAGCCTGTCCTTTGTGATGTTCTTATCCATCTTATTAGAGAGAGCTTTTATGAGGGACATATTTCTTAGTTTGAGCTGGATGGCATGAATTTGGTCTTTTGCTTACTATGTTGTAACCTTAAAGAAATGTTCTCGTAATATATTTATTGTTCAGTTACTGTGATTACCAATTTGTTGTATAACGCCCCTTTGTTTGCTCTTAGGTGATTGAACAATTGGTGAGTAGACTAGACGTGGCAATGTTCAATGCTATTCTTCGAGAATCGGCTGAGGAGATGCCTATGGATCCTGTCTCTGATCCTATTACTGACCCTAAGGTCCTCCCTGTTCCAGTTGGAAACTCAAGCTTCGGCTCTGGTGCCCAACTCAAAAATGCTGTAAGAAATTTAACTTCGTATGAGAGGTACTTTGATCAAATAAAAATTGCTCACGTACATGATTTTCTTTTTCCTCTTTCTCGAAGTCGAACTCTTAATAATACGTCTAAATTCTTATCTGCTCCAGAGTCGTGAAAGGTTGACAGTATCGGCCACGTTCCATGTAAATTTGTTCATCTTTCGTTCTCTTCATTTAGTTCCTTGATTTATCTTCTTCATGATTCCAGGTTGGAAACTGGTCAAGATGGCTTACAGATCTATTTGGCATTGATGATAATGACCTTCATGGAGATGCGGATGAGCTTAATGAAGATGGTGAGAGAGCAGAATGTGGGGCATCCTTCAAGGCTTTTAATCTCCTTAATGCTTTGAGTGATCTAATGATGCTTCCATTTGAAATGTTGGTAGAAAGATCCACAAGAGAACAGGTCAAATCTTGAAACAGATTTAGTTTCACCTTTTTTTTATTTACCCTCTCCTTCTAGGTTGGTCAATTAACCTATTCACTTTTATGACTTGGTGTGTTTGAAGGTATGCCCCCTTTTAGGAGGGCCGTTAATTAGAAGGGTTCTTAACAATTTTGTCCCAGATGAGTTCTGCCCAAACCCGATTCCAGAGGCTCTTCTTTTGGCACTAGACTCTGAGGTTAGCCTATCCTTGTGAGCTGCTTTCTCTGCAGATATCTGCTTGTTTCCTTGTAATTGAAACTCCTGTGATTTACAGTACTAGTTGGTGGCTCTGTTGTTGATTGAAAAAAATAGTTTTGCTGACCGATTCGACTTTGTTATGAATCAGGACTTAACTGAGGCTGATGAAAAATCTGTTACAAGCTTTCCATGCACAGTTTCGCCGACGGTCTATGCACCGCCATCAGCTTCATCACTAACATTGATTATTGGAGAGGTAGGAAGTCAAACGTTGACGAGGAGCGGATCATCTGTGGTTAGAAAATCTTACACCAGTGATGATGAGCTTGAGGAATTGGATTCACCTATAACCTCTGTTGTTATTGACAAATCCCGGGTTTATTCTGCTTCAACAGCAGATTCCAGTTTATTCCAGAAGGGAATTGGAGGTCGAAGAATTGTCAGATATCAGCTTTTAAGAGAAATATGGAAGGATGATGATCAATAATTTTTTTCTTCCCTCACCTCACCATGTACTGCATCATGTATTTACAGTCTTGAAATAACACATACAATTTTGTTTCATTTAATATAGTAACAATTTCCTTATTTGAAGAACTGATGGATTGAGGTTTAAGAACAATTTCAAATTTTTGTGGTGGTTTCTGGTTTAAGATAAAGTTCATGGAGAGAGAGAGAGAGAGAGAGAGAGAGAGAGAGAGAGAGAGAGAGAGAGAGAGAGAGAGAGAGAAGCATTAAGTCCTATCTTGTAAATTTCTCATCCATTGAGCCAGCTTCGTCATGAACCTAGGGTTACAACGGGGTCGCCATTGCAATGACCACATATCCAGGCTTTAACAGTTACAATTGCCTCAGATTTATGAATAGGTAACTCAAAATATGTCTGATTTAACATACTGACGCATCTTGTAAAAGGAATTGCAGTACTCAACACCTTCAGCTGACTCTTTTCATGAACCTCGGATCGACTTCAACCAATCTAACTTGTAATTACTCGCTAAATAAGCTGTGATTCCTGTTTCTTTGACGAACTATAATCTGTGAACTTTAGTATCTATGGTAGAAAAGAATAATGAATAAGCTTAAAGATTAGTAAATGCATACAACTAAAATCAAGTACATCTAATTTTTCAGATATACAAGAAATTCAAATGACAGGCAAGCAACAGATCTGCATATTGGATAATTGCGTACCATTGCTCGGAAACATCAATGCATCATAGTGTCCAAAACTATGATAAAGGACACGGATCGGATTCTCGTCCCCATACTCTTGACCATATTCAGCTATGATTTTAAGAGTGCCACACTTCTTTTCCCTCATGTACACTGTGATTGGCATCCTAGAAATTGAATATGGTATGATGTGAAATTCTTCGTATGCTCCTCATTTTTGGTGGGGAGACAAACTCCTCACAAATGCATATAATGTGATTTTAGAAACCTAAACAGTTCTCTGTAAAAAAGCTAAAGAATTGATCTAGGCGTAAAGCCATCACTGCTTATAGAAGTCCACTTTTGTTAAAGGCGCTCAAGTAAACAGGCATGCCCTAATTTATTTCTAACAAACGACTCAGAGAGAGAGATTACTGGAGGACATGTGAGGACATAAGCAGTTCAGGCTCTCCCCCCCAAATGTGAGGCTTTCGCATCTGTCCAACATATGTGTCAAAATCACCTTCAAGAAACCTATCAGTCGATTAAGCTGTGAATAATTTTATTTCTGAAAAATGAGAATTGAGATACTTTTTAGTAGAAAATCAAGACACGATTCACTAGTGTTGGAAGATCACATCACGAACAAAAGGAAAACACATAATGAGGGACAATTCCAACTCAATTTAGAAACATGGATCAGGAGGCAGTCTTGAGAACAACATCGAAACTAAAGCAACATCGAAGCTAACAATCCCACAACAAACATTACCATTCAGTGTCTGCACGCCTCTTCATAAATTCTTCTGCAACCTGTCCACAAGTATTTATTCTTCTCATTGGGCAAGAAAATGATGACTTCAATTTAATTCACGTTCATATGCGTACTCAAAAAACTTATATATAACTTCTGTCCAAATACGGAAGAACTAACTAAACAGGTCATTTTGATTTGTAGATGGGTATTCTTTGACGAAACGAAAGGTTTTACTAGAAATGCAAAACAGTCAGGTTAAAAAGCAGTACTCTTAATTGGGATCATTCATACCTTAGCTCTAAGCTCGTCTGCAAGCTGTCTCTGAAGACTCTCACTTGGAGTTGGTTTCCCATCTCTAAGGCAAGCACAATGAACTACAGACCTGAATAAGCATCTCCCGTCCCCAGGAATGTCTGTGCCATGAATAAAATGCTTGTCAATCTATTTCGTTAACTAAGAAAATCTATTCCATTGAATCATTGATTAGCTATTTTTAACCTGCACCTCTAACATGTCAAAAACTAAAGCCAACTGAATGTTCACACACTCGCTGATTAACTTAATGCGGTTATGTCCAGAATGAAGTTCAGAGAACTTTTACTGAAAGAACAGTATTTAGATGATACCAGACTTTACGCATATCAATCATCTCAAATCACACAAGTAATATAGAGACATCATATTAGAGAAACTAGAAATTGTTAACTTGTACTAGCCTCATGAACACCAGTATGCACTACCTGTACACAAATTCACACTGCTTAACAAAAACGACTAACGAGCATTTGATTTTATTTTAAATCGGATTACTTTTGACTTAATAATCACATTTGTGATCAAATTCAAGTAAAAACACATAAAAGTTGATACTGTAATGCATGTCAAATGAACATGAAGATTTTACAATCCAATAACAGAAAATATAGAATATTTAATTCTTTAAGTGAATATTGTACTTAAAAATCTATTAACAATTCGGATTTGTAATTATTTTTAGCAGATCAAATTGCAAAAAAAAAAAAGACACTCACACACACGAAGAAACAAAGAAGAAGAAGAAGAAGAAGTTGTATCAACAGAAGCTGAAATTCAAGGGAGAACAAAAAATCATATTTAACTAAGATCGTGTCTCATATCACTAACATTCCTAAAGAGTCTATAAACTGAAAAAACAATAACATTCCTAATAACTAGTGAGACAAAACCAACCCGTTCCATAATCCATATGAATCTGGAAAATCACAAAGAGACAAGACATAAGATCACCACTCTCAAATCTCAACAAGAGTCACAACAAGGCTGCAAGAAAAGAATCAAGGCAGGACTAAACAAAACAAGAAAAGCATGTAACTATCCTTTTTTTACAAGAAAGGCATATAACTATGCAGTTCTCACATAAAAGATGAAGGTAGGAACAGAAAAAGAGATGTGAAGCTTCATCCAATCATTTACAGTTTATCAGCCAAACAACCATCTCAACTCAGACCAGTCTTTCATTTCTCCACTTTTATTAATGAGCTAAACTGAAGTTTAGAATTAATGGGAAAAAAAAGGAAGAAAGAGGAAAGAATATGGAAGCGAGTTAAGCAAAAACATACAGAGTTTCTGAAACTGAGCCTTGTTTTTACCGAACAAAGTTTTCATAATGGGCATTATCACGTAGTTGAGGTAATCAAAAGGAAAGCCAGGCTCAAATTTCAGCTTATTCTTTCGATTTTTGAGGACGGAAATTGGAAAATTACCTCTAAATGAATGAGTCTGAATCTGATAAAAAAATTCCCAAGAGAACAACTCAACGGAACCTTTACCATCAAAGAATCGAATTCCCTCTCTTTTTCACTCGTCAAAGTGTTCATGTCGATGCCGAGAGCTTACATCAGGGACGAGAAAAAGCGCCGAGCTGTCAGACTACTTCACACATTCAAAAAAAGAAGCCGGTATTCTACTCTGCGTGTTTGAAAACTTGTCAAGTGCTTTAACGCAATGGAAACCGTATTCAGATACGGGGATTTCAACAGGTGGAAAGTCTCTAAGATGAGTCCCACTCCCAAAGGAAGCCATAACTGAAAGCCATATATTCGCGCTTCAATTAATCTGAGCCGTTAATTTTCCTTCGTGCGAAAGCTCTCATGCAATACAATGCATTTTGTACAGTCGTCTTCCACACTTTCTATTACCAGATGCTCTTGTTTTAGCCCTACCTTTTTTCTAAATATTCAATCTATCATCTATTCATTGATTAATTAATTACTTTATTTATTTTCATAAGAACAATTAAAAGATAAATCTTCAACAAATTATTTTCAAGGATTTTCTGTATTTTTGGAGGAGATTGTAGATTCTCTGGCATCTTTCAGATTTCCACAGCGTCCACGGTATGAGATCTTTAATCCTAATCCTATTTCTATTATCTATTCATTATTTAGTGAATAATCTAATCGCTGAACTCGTAACAAAATTATTAACATGAATTTAGGGGAATTATTTTACATGAATCAGTAATTATGAAGTTCTTCGACATTTTCAGTTAGCTTTGATCAATTAATTTTCGTTCACCTTTATTCGTCTCTTCTTCAGCATTGCACGAACGAATTTCATGTATGGTTGAAATTTTTTCCAGGAATTTACAGCAAATTTGAAGGATGAGTGGTAGACGACGTCCATTGCACACCTTTGGGGTTTCTTTTGTGGCCATAGCTAAAAATGCCTACTCAAAAGCCCTCGATCTAAATGGACCATTAGGTTCAGTGGCGAACAGAATCGCCAAGGCCAAGATAGTCAGACTAGCCATCCCTTTTGTTTCTGTAATACTATACCAATGCCTAATCATTCTCTCCTTCGCCGATGATCATATCCTGGCTGTTGAAATCATCTTAGAGACGATTTTCCCGCCGTCCAAACACATTTTCAACAAAATTGACGAATTCGTAAAACATACCGAGACTTTTCCAGGAAAACTCGATGATGCTCTTAACAATTTCTCTTCCCTCATCCACCGAGTTCCGTCTCTGGATTGGACAGTGGGTCAGGGCGTATCATTGTTGAACGTTTTGATGATTACATTGAGCAATTGGGGATTAGAAAGTACGAGAGAGAAGGAAATTTCCATTGATATAAACTGCAATGAGCAGCAACGTGTCTCAGGAATTCTTGAGAAATCACATTGTTGCAGAGAATCTTATGAAGATGAAAAGAAAGAAAATGGTGATTCCTACTGGAAAATTCAGCAACAAGACAAATCTGAGACAGAGGAAGGAAAAGCTAAGCCGGATGTTGTTAAAAGCACTTACAAGGAAGTTCTAGAGAAAGGAACAAGAGACGAAGCTGAAACTGATCATGAAAGCAACAAAAGCTTCGTTCTTGAAGAGAAAATTGAGAATCTAAAATCTGAGATTGTTGCCAATGAAGAAGAGAACAAAAATGCAGATGAAAATCAGGAAGCCATTGTTGAGGATGATCAAATATTGGAATTGTTTGAGTCAGCCTGGCTCATGAAGCCAGCAAGAAAGGGAAAATAAAGCTAAAATATAACATTCATTGAGGTTTTTTTCCTTGGTAAAACAATGGGGACTACAATGCAGTCGAAGATAAGATCATTTTTTTGTAGATTTTGAATTCAAATGAATAATTTGTACAAGTGGAGTGGTAATGGCTGGCCCTATTTTTTTGCATACTACCTGCTGGCTGTTGCTGAATGCTGTGTGGTAAAGCATCAATATATTCCATAACAAGAAGAGAAAAAACAGCAGTAACTGAAACAATCGCCCACCGTGGGGCTCGAACCCACGACCACAAGGTTAAGAGCCTTGCGCTCTACCAACTGAGCTAGACGGGCTTGTTATATGATCAATAAATTTTAATATAAGATCTAATATAAGTGCATAAACATTACAGACAATCAAATCCCATCTCTAATCAGAAACAAAAATATATAGGTGAATTAGACCCTATGGCATTGCACGTTTATAGTTTACACCTTGAATGTCTAAAAAAATCACTAAACACTCTGACTTCTACAATTATTTACTACATTGTACTTTCTGTCTAAGTTCATCAAATTTTTCAATAGAAATTCTTGTCGCGTGGTTCACATGATAACATTAACCGTAAAAACGTGTCACAAACTTTTCACCCTCATCTTCTCCCTAAACTTTTCACCTTCGTCATTTTCTCCCCTAAACTTAATAAGCTTTGCCAGTAGCATAGAAGCAAGGATTCTGGCCACAATCACGTGGCACAAGGGGTGTTTGGAGTAAGCAAGGATTTTGGGCAACCGAGGGTTGGAGAGTTTAGGACACGTTTCATTCTTAACCTCTTTCTACTCCTCAATCCGATAGCCTTTGAAAACAAACCGATTAAGACAAACTTTAAAATCTATAAAAATCATCTGTTTATTGAAATGATTAGGAAGAAATCGTGATAATCGTGGCAAATTGGGAACTACCTTGAGAAGTATCTATCTACTTTTCGGAGTCACCAGCTCCAATCAGCTAAAATAAAGCCTATTTGGATCTCCACTTCTAAGTTTTCAATGAACAGATAATTGATACCTCGTCTAGAAATTTGGCAGGTTTGATTACAGGGGGCTGTACATTCAGACAAAAAATTCTTCATCCATTCTGAATCAAACACTTGATCTATGACATAATTAGTTCACGTATTCCTGCTCAGACAATGAGACGAGGAGAGGAAAAAGAACCAAAAATCCATAACTTACAGGAGACTATACATCTCTTCTTCCCTTTTGAGAATATAGAGAGAGAGAAAAGAAAGGAAAAGAAAAACCAAAAAAAAAAAGGAAAAGAAAGAAGAGAAAGTGCCCGTGATAACAGGAAGGAAGAAAAGGAAAAAATGATACAAAAAGAAAAAAAAACAATTTACAACACCAATGAGTTTCAACACTGGTAAACTGAATAGCTCTTGCTCTTCCATAAAAAGCTAAAAGCTTTTCCCATTTTTCTTCTTGAGATTGATTTGCAGAGTGGCTTTGCTTCTGACACAGGCAATGCTGATTCATCACTGCTTTCAGCCCACTCTGTCGGTGGTTGATCTCGTTGCCGTTGCTCCCTGAACAGCATCAAAAGCTTCTGAGCCATCTCTTTTCCTCTCAAAGTCCCATTCACAGAAATCGACACCAATCCAGGAATAACCCCTTCTTGTAGGACCATTTGACTACATTTTTCATTTCCATTACACAAAATCAAGAGACATGAAACTGCTTGCTCCTGCTCAATAGGTTCACCAGTATCCAATATTGTTGCCAGCCCACTAATAAGGCCAGGGGTTGATATCATTTCCTCTCTTCCTGATTGACATGAACCCAAATTTATCAAGACGGCAATGGATTTTTCTGTCCAAGTGTAGTCGCCAGTAGCTGAAAGTAGGGATTGGAGGCCATTGATAACTCCAGAAGAAAGGAGATAGGGAATATTGGAGGGGACAGTAGAGAGATTATAGAGAGCATGGAGGGCATCAAGCTTGCATTGGGGTTCAGCGTTGCTCTGGAGGAGCTGAGTCAGGAACGGGACAGCATGGCTCGAGCCAATGATGGGCTTAGCGTCTTCAAGGCAGGACAGATTCAGATAGAGAGCTGTTGCATACCCATGCGACTTTGAGTTCAAGATCATTTGTTCCAACGATGAAATAACCCCTGCTTCTAACATCATTTCCTTGTTTCTGAGGAGAAGAAACACATGGATGTATTAGTTTAACATGTCTAGTAAGAATGAACTAAATGAAAGCCTCCATGATTTGCAGTGACAGAATAAATTCAGAAACATAGAAGCTCTAATTTAAGCAGATTGTATTAACCAAAATATTCATGATGCATCACTCTTTTTCAAGCGTCATTTAAACACTCACTCTGTAGAAGTGTCATGTGTCACATTTTTTCTTTTCATAAAAACTGTCAAAATGAGTCTAACATTAGAATATAATTTTTAATTTTATTTACAAATTTGCCATCAATCCCTATAACTCTCTAACTTCTTTTCCACCACTTTTTTCATCATTAAATCTTGTATACTACTTGTTATTTTGGGTACTCTATAAATTGGTTATAATTCTTCAGAATCTCAACCTTGTCAACCCTAAGTTAATTACAATCCTAAACTCATAGAATATTTTGATTTCTCAAATATTCTATTTTAAGTATTCTAAATAATTAATTGTCAAATAAAATATTCTAAATTATTAACTTTAAAAAATTTAATACTAAAATGAACACAATTATTGTAACCACTAAAACAATATCTCATGACTAACCATGGAAACGCTTTAGGAAAATGTAAAAAAATAATGAAAACATAGATGTCTCAGTAAAAAATTTTATTCATTGATAAAAAATAATGAAAAAAATGAAAACACTGGTTTTGATGGTAACTTTATTCATCAATAAAAAATGAAAACAATTTATTCATCAATAAAAAAGACAATGAAAACGAGCTTTACAAAAATGTAAAAAAAAAAACAGAATGAAAACATTGATGTCTCTAAAACAATCTCACAACTAACCATGGAAATGAGCTTCACGGCAATTTTGATTTGGAATTTTACAATAAAAATTTACTGAAATTTGAAATCTAAATTTTTTGACAATATAATTTATTACAAATGTAATTTTTTATATGAAAGTTCTTTTTACTCCTTATATGAGAGTGTGACAACAATAAAATAGAGAAACATGTGGGTTGGTTGGGAAGTTTGTAAATAAAGGAAAAAGTCATATCCCAATATTAGACTCATTCTCACAGCTTTTGTGAAAAACAAATACATGACACATGGCACTATTACGAAGTGAAAGTGTTTCAATGACTGCTGAAAAGAGTGTTGCTAGCATGACTCTCATGATGATACAAGCTTGAAACAGAACCATGGCATCATTATTCTATTTGTAACAAAAGATAGAAATCCACTTTTTTTCCTTGATGAGATCTAACTAATTACTTGGATCGAATAAGGACTAACATAATTGTATAAATATGGAAGTTTATGCTAATGCAATAAAACTGAAATTCCAATAGACAATTTCAGGATGTCTTCACTACTTTTTCAATTATTTACGAAATTCGATTTGCGGTTGTTGCTCAACATTTTCTACTAAGATCAGAGAAACGATACCAAAACAAACCCAAAAGATAAGACAATCAAAACATCTGACTACAAGGAAGTAAACCATTCCTATAGTCTAGATGGAGGAGAAAAGAAAAGAGAACACCCTAAATTAACACTAGACAAATAAACAAAGATTTCTTTTACTACAAACCTGTTATTATTGACAGCAAGGTTAAAGAGGGCCATGGCTCCACTTTCCTGAGCCTTTGAATTCCTTTCACACAAAGCTACTTCCAGAAATTGAAGAAGTGCTTGAACAAACCCATTTGCTCCCATAAAGATCCTTGCCTCCTCATCGTCCTTCAGCAGGAACCTTATCTGCTCAACCACCTCAGATTTATTCCTCATGTCTTCTCCTTCATTCAAAATCATCAGAAAATTCTCGTAAGTCTGGAACATATGAAGGTCAGGATCCTCTTCTGCAGGTACAACATCCTCCTCATTTTCTACAGTCTCCTCAATGACAGCACTTTCCTCTAAAGGAACCACCTTTACTTCCTTCTGCTTGCGAGAACGGACACTATCCACTGATCTTGAATTGACAGACTCACACTCAGACAGTGCAAGCCTCCAATAGTTGAGGTCAAGACTCTCTGGGGGGCCATAAGGAAGAGAAACTCCATTCTGTTCACACCAACTAGCAATGAGGCTCTTAACACAGTAATTAGGTGTCAAAGAAAGATGAGAGAGCTTCTGTTGCGTCTTTGGGCAGGAGTTATGCCCGTCACTGAACCATTTCTCAATACAAATCCTTTCATATGTTTGACCAGAAGCAATGATGACTGGGTCATACATAAGCTGCAGTGATATAGGGCACCTCAATTCCTCCGGTGGGAGGGGCATCTGCCCTGATCTCCTATAACTTGGCTTGAAATTAAAAGAACTAATCTTTGATAAATGCCTTTCAAAGGCTTGACCATTGCCACCAGGTCCACAATCCTCACAAGAACTCTGAACAGTGGGTGAACAAGGTGTAGAACCCTGTGAATCATTGTCATCGGATAACTCATTTCTAAATAATTTCGAGTATTTCCTCATAAGGTGCAAAAGGTAAGCCACAATTGATTCCTTCCTCTTGTCTTCTTCAGCACGAGCTCTTTCAATAAGTTTTCTGAGTGCCCTCCTCTCTGTAAGAGCTGCTCTGGAGGAGGTTATTCCAAGTTTAATAGCAGCCTGGTGAAAAGACTCGAGCTCATTATTGTCGTTACAGTCATTGAATTTCTTTCCCTGCTGAAGCAGACCGATTATATCGTCACCAACTCGCTTCTCTGATGAATCAAGTGAAAATATAGTGCCCTCGAGTTCACAAATAATCTCTTGTATCTGGAAAGACAGTCATAAGAGGTCAAGAATCTTCAAAAGCAAAGTGCGCAATAAACAAATGCCAAATAAGCTATAATTATCAAACCTGACAGCCTATCGATTGTGGAACAATATCTTCAACGCGTCTAAGACTATCTTCAAAGGCACATTTTGCCTTCTCAAACTTTAAAAGGACAGACTCTCCCGTTATGGCCTGCAAGATAAAAACAATATCAATCGTGAGAAAAATCTTAAAAAATGACCACAGAATCAACAGCAGTTTCAGCAAAAGCAACGAAAAAGTAAAAAACAGTATCAACAATATGTTGATAACTATACACATACATGAATCTAACCACCACAAATACATTCAGTACTGGTGAGGTCTAGTTATTCTGCATAGGAAAGATCCAGCTAGAAAAGGGAACTATCATACCAGGTACAGTTTACTACAATCTGAGCAATGTTGAAGAATACTCTTGGACTTCTCAAGTGCTATGTGCAATGAGCATAATGCCTGAAGGCCAGATTTACTTCTCGGTCGTGCTGCTTCCAACGAAGGGAAAATAGATAATACCTTGCAATAAATTGCAGAAAGTATCTTGCACATCTCTCCATGTAACTGCAGTAGGGAAATGCATGAAAATTTTCATTTGTTGATAAATATAAAAAATTACATACCACACCTCATCAACACAAGGTTCTCGCGGCATAAATGTTTCATTCCTACCTTTGCATCACTGGCTGCAAATAAATTTTCTTCGACCTCAGTAATATCCATCATTAGAGTTCACCGTAAAAAACTAAAGCTAGATTTTCATGTCACCTGCATAGTAAAATAACAATTGAACAATATTAATATAGGTAGAATTAAAATTGTAATCAAATATAGAAGTAGAAAGATGAATAAATAAATTCCTCCCAAGCAAAGAGGGTTTATTCTTACTAACTATGTAGTAAAAAATACTCACGTCCTTTTCATAGACAATGTAAACGCAATAAAAAGTATTCCTATCTATTAGCCAGATGGAAAGAACATAAATTCAATCTAACACATTCCAGTTTCAACCTTGAACCATTGAAGATAAACATTATTTGCTACTCCAATTGACTTTACTTGCTCAGTTTGATAGCCAATATCATACACATCAGCAAACTTCATAAGAAATTCATCTCAAATGTGAGACACATAAAAAATGAAGATCGGAATAGCTCAAAATAAACTGAGAGAAGAAGAACGCAGCAAGGGAAATTGCTATTTAATAATAACATATTCTGTTAGTTTCCAAATCAAAGAAGACCTGCGTAGCGAGTTATGATCTCGAGCTGAAATGAACACAGACAATCACTATTTGTATTTCAAAACAGAGAAAGGGAATAGCAAACCGACTCGAAAAACAAGATTCAAGGTAAATCACCTCCTTGCAAAAACGCGGATCAACAAATTCTAATAAAAAATTTATATAGCCAAGAAACAGGAAGGATAAGAATCCGAATCCATAGGAATAGAATCAGATTTGCAACAACAATGTTTGGCAGGGAAAGAGGTAGGTTTATGGAAGAGAAAACGTACCAGAGCTAAACCGAATCACCAAGGGATGCTTCATATAAACTAGAAATTACAAGATCCCAATCATAGAAACTAGGCTCTCGATTATTGGTAGAATTTCAACCAATGGAGCAGCACAATACTCGAAACAAAGAGGGAATGAAAGAGATGAACGCAGGCCGTTGGGTTAATCTGAATTTCTCAAGTCTTAAACTTCTGAGTGGGCGTAATGGAAAGCGAAGCAAGCAGCAATACCGGGAATAGTTTAAAATAATGCATTATTTATGAAGAATAAAAAAATAACTGAGAGAATTGAGATGGGGACCTGGTTTATATTTTATTATTATTATTTTTTAAATGATATTGGGGGTTTCCTGTTATTGAGGATTAATAATTGCTAATCGAATGTAGAGAGGGTGGAGGATTCGCCACCTTTGTCTCCCCGATTCACCGGCCGACAGTTGCCGACCTCCACGTTTGTCGGTTAACAGAGCTGTCGTGAATGCGAGCAATTGACGGAATTGTCCTTTAATATTCTTCCCCCTACCACTCGTCTCTTATTGACATTAACTGCTTGAGATTGAGATGGATTTAGATCACTATCTAGTATTTCTAGATCTCTATATCATTTTAATTAGCTTAAACATCTATTTAACTCATTAATTTCATTAATTTATAAAAGGATGTTTTTTCTTCAGAAATACTAGAAATTTGAATTTCATTTTCTTTTTTTTTTTTATTTTAAATTTCACTTAGGCTCGTTTTTTTTGAATTTCATGTTTAGTTGAAAGATATTTGAGT
Organism: Datisca glomerata; assembly: GCA_003255025.1. Taxonomy (NCBI): domain Eukaryota; kingdom Viridiplantae; phylum Streptophyta; class Magnoliopsida; order Cucurbitales; family Datiscaceae; genus Datisca; species Datisca glomerata. Next base: position 1,670,227 of record QANY01009387.1, read on the forward strand.
AACAACGTCTGTTTTGTAATGCGTCTTATGTTTTTTAACGTTTGTTATAATGAATTAATTGGTATTAATTTTAGATGAAATCTGAATTGTAGGGAATTAGATGTCTTCAATTCTTAAAATCTAAATCCTTCAAATAAATTAAGGATATTTTCTCTTCTCATGAATTGCATATATATAATTTTCTCATAGATTGACATGATTTATTTACATTTCTAACTTTTTTCCTTCTTTCTACTTACTTTTTCTCTATATGCATTTTTTAAATTGAGGCCACTAATATAGATGTCTCACTTACAATTTTATTTACATGATTAGATTTTTATTTGTTTGATAGTAAGTTTTTACATAATTTTTTTAATTGTTTATATAATATTCCAAAAAAAAATTATCTCTTGCATATATATATTTACATGATTATATAAGTTAAAAAAATAGTAAACAACAATTGATATGCTTGTTTAGAATCAATGGCAAATTGGGATAATTAGAATGACCATTACATGATTCTCAAGCATATATTCACCAAAGTTATTTTGCATTTTCAGTAGCATGTGTAATATTCTAATATGTTACCGAACATTGCGATCTTATATTATAGGACATATGATTCTACTCAATCACATTCCGATCAATTCAATTTCATATGATATCTCAAATTCATGATATCAAACTACTCGTTATAGATATTTATACTTAGAATTTAGAATTTTTCTATAAATCTAATTTCTCTCTCACATGAGTGATTGTATGTCCACATCAACTTTGATCCGACATTATCAAAATTAATGTTAAATTGCACAACACCCCTTTTTGCATAATATAGACATTCTACATAATATTTTCTTTAAGAAAATTAATTAGATATTTTTTACAGTAGAAAATTTATAAGGTTGTATTGATAGAATAATAAAATAAACATATTTTGGCCATGAGTAATTTTACAACACTATGATTTAGACCATATCTCAATTACCTTATATTATGTGAATCATTCATAATTTAATTTAATAAATTAAGTAATTAAACACTTTGGAGAAAATATCATAACGGTTGGACTATTGTTGGATAACGATGGTATTTTGGTCAAATATGAAAGCGAATACAAGTTTTAAAAACAGCGGATGTCTCCAAAAAAAAGGGCACGGAATCAAAATATCCAAAATTTGGGTAATAAAAAAAAGTGGGGTTGAGAAGTCGCCCACGTGGTCATGTTAATATCCCTGATTTGAACTTAGATCCGTACTTCACGCATTCATCATCTGTAGTTTTCCCCCTACAATTAGAGGTGAATTTTCTTTTCCATACAAATTTCACCCACCAATCTCCACGTGATTTAAGCTTCCGCTCTTAGGTTTGGGCGGCTTTCCTTAAAATATATTACTGCCAATTTATTTATCTATTTATTTACTACTGTTAAATAGAATTCTGTTTCACTCAAATTCAAACGGTTAGATATATAGAAAGCCGAAATAAAAAGAAAAGTAAGAGTCTGATGTGGTTTTTTTTCTTCATTTTATATTGATCTAAGCAGTCCATTTAGAAAATGGACGGCCACCATTAAACATGTGCCTCTTCTGTTTAATAGAACAAGAGATTATCTGTTTCCATTAAATAGTAAGTGTACCATGTCATACATCTATCATAGCCAATGTCTCACCCCTCATGATGTGACCTACAATGAGATCTATAATAGCAAAGATTGAGATCCTCTCTTGTTAGTTTTCTGACTTCAGTGTTTTGTGTTTAAGTGATCCAAACTCTCCACTTTTAGCATAAAAATGGTTAAGATTTTGGTAACAAGTTACCTCCAGTTGGGATCCCAAGCAGATGTTTTTCCTAATATCAGACGGTTTTAGGATGCAGGTACTATGTACGTGAACTATTGCTAATAGAATTTTTTAATAATTTCTAGATTGATGTGATATATTTATACCAAGATTGATTTAAAGATAGAAGAGTTAAAATAATTTTTTTATGTTTTTATATCTTATAGATGAAATGTCATATTTGATGTCAAATTACTACTGGTACATAATACCACTTCTTTGTTTGGAACTACTAATTCAAAGATTACTAAAAATTTATCTATATAATTATTATAACTAATTGATCTCACAAATATATATATATATATATATATTTAAAAGATGATGACCACAATCATACATCATTAACTGTATTTTTTATTTTTCAATATAATTCGGTTTCGTAAAAAAGGTTTTTCAACTTCTTTTCGTAATTTTCCTTTTGCAATCTTTTGTATGTTTGTGATATCATATATATTAAGACCATATTAGCAATGACACATGATATATTGAATGATGTCATAGATTTTGTTTGTTAAGTTAATTAGATGAAGATTGGTAAATCAAATACCATAGTAGAAATTTCCAATAAGATAACGAACTATCTTTGAAGAATGTCATGCATATTATTTGTTAATAAACATTAAGTAAATTAAATTAATAAATTAGATATGATGGGTTAATGATATAGCTAAATATTTAAATTCATGTACTCGTATTTAAAAGATCGTAAACTTAACTTATATTAATGCTTGTATATTATTATTAAAACTATGTTAAACACTCACTTACTCCTTTTTTTATGTTTGAAACTTGATAAATATTGCCATACCCTCCAAATAAATGATAACAAACCACTGGCACTACACTAAAAATTTTAATATTATATATCTATAAGAAACAACAAGAACACATTGATAGAGCAAATGTTACATTAAAATTGTTAAATTTGGAAATGGTTGTGATGTTCAAAGGATTTTAACAATTAATGGAGAAGGGACAAAACCCACATTATATAAAAAAAACTAATAAATAAAATTATATAAGAAAAAACATTGCATTTGTCTTTGTTTTAGGGAGCAGCATCAACAAAAATATCACATCCTATGAATCAAATTAATGTTTTGGTTTGTGCATCTAACATGCTGCTCCATAATGTCCTCGCATGCATTATGCAAAATAAACCAGACTGATTAGGTGGCTTTCTTCCAATATTTTGACCTTCTTTTAAGCTTGTTTAAACGATATTAAAACTGTGTTTCTTTGAAAATAATAGATTTTTAATTATGATGTCAAAGTATGATTTCGTTACTCATACGAAATCATTTTGCAACGATGTTGAATATCATTACGGCCTAAAAGTATTTAAGTTAAAATATCGTTGCAAGTAATTATGCATTATTTGAAATACTAATAATAACATATATGAATGTCAACTCATCATTCATTCTTGTTAAAAAACATAAAACATCATCATTTAATTACTTTTGCTTTTATAGAAAAAAAGAATTAAACCATCTATTTTTGTTGTCAATATAACATTTTGAATTTATGATGGAGATCCTCTCATGTCCTTAGAATAGTAGAGAGTTATGTTAAGATCTCATATGTTTGATCTAAAAATGAAAGGACTAGATTTCATAACAGTCTATTCTCAACACACATAGTCACAGTTTAAATAACATAACTCTACTGTTGAGATCCTACCAGAAAAATATTTTATCTATTAACCATGAATTTACATCTCGTTATTACATTAACCTATCCCAATATGTGTCTTTTCAAAGTCGAAGATACCCATAGATCACTTTAATTTACTCTGACCTCTTACCTACTAAGAAAGCTTTTCCTTGTAGTTTACCATTAGATTAGGACTACACCCAATAGTATTGCCCTTTTCTTTTGTTTTCCTTTTATATCGAAGGCGTTTAAATTAACACAAATTACGTACTCCTAAAACTGAAAAATGGAGGAACAGCGAACGATGAACCAAACCTATGAATGTCGATGGCTTTATTTAGGATAATGAAAGAAAAACCGTTAAACTTGCCTCCCAAAAAATTAAAGGTTACATAAATTTTGAAATATTAGATACATCACATGTGTGTTGAACGTGATTCAAGAATTTTAATATAATATTTTAGTTTTCTTTCTTGATAATAATGTTCGAAATTTGATAATTTCAAAAAATATGTGAATAAAAATGTGGATACAATTATTATAAAAAAAAATCATGCATAAATCATGTATATTAGCTAGGGTAAAATGTCATTTACACAAATCAACTTTGTCACATTAGAAATTAATACTCACCCCCTTTAATTTTAGGAGATTACATTCTCCATGTTTGGATCGGCTACTATGACTTGCCATGTTTACATTCTATAGATGATATAGCTTCTCAAAAGATGGTCACCTCAAGGACCAGATCTTATTCATAATCCTCCTAAGTATGGTGCTTGCCCCAACTGCTTTGTCCGAGACCACCTTAGCGGAGACCAACTCCTGGGGACTCTGGTTGAATTCTTGGGCTAAAGACTCAACCTTCTTCCTCTTTTTCTTGATCTTCTCATCGGTCTTAAAGAAAACTTAGGTGGCCAGCATAACTTGATCTTCGCAACACATCATGTGGGCAAGCAACGTAGCCTTATGCGCTAGGATCTGCAAAGAAAGATGGTTGATAAGAATGATTTATGAAGACCAATAACTAAAAAGGGAAAGAAACTTACGTCGAGAGTTTGTGCCATAAACCGATTGGGCAATACCAGATCACTCTAGCTCAAGAAGGTGATACTCCTTCTTCGAGCTTGGTGGCTTGTGCCACCAGTCTATGACCCTTCCCATCTCATTTCGAGTGCTGGACACCTCGTTTAGGGGCAAGAGACACATGAGTTTTCCTCTTTCGCCAAGCGTGATATGTTAAGGGAGGAGAGGTAGATGGGGTTGATCCCCTAGATCGTGAACTCGACCTCTCCCTTCCAAAGTGATAACACATGGAGGTTGTTTGGACTGGTTTGAGAAAGAAAGAGGACGGGGAGAATTGCCCAGCCAAATAATCTTCTCCTCACCTGAGCTGCTCGTAAGACTCGAGAAGCTGGACCATTGGCGCTACTTAGTTGACGAAGATTTCTAGGGATGTGATACGTGAGATATGGATCCCCCGGAAGACACTCGCACCTCCCGGAGATCAAGAACCAACAATCCTTCCATGCCTTGTACCAAGTAGGGATCTCACTCACAATCCCCCTTCGTCCTCCTTGATCTACTACTAATGTAGTAGTACTAGCCATGACCTTAGGGGGGATGATTAATCAAAAATATGTAATGGAACTCACCCATGGTGAAGTCCTCATCGTAATTCAATCTTTAGAGACCCAACACCCGATAAGACTTCCCTGCAAATTTGACTAGAGCTCATCCCACACTTGTGGGAAGCCAACTAGTTAGCCATCTCCCCATGACGAGGAGCATTAATTAGTTCTTGCTTCTATCAAGCCTCATATGAATATAATATGGTATATGATATACATGTATGATTGTATTCATGTTCACTTCTATTAAAGGATAGAAGATCACATCAGCATCCCAGAGCTCAACTAGTCACTTAAACTGACTTAATCCCTTGAGTTGGCATGAAGTTCCTCATCCTCGATCGGCTCATTTACTCCTTCCACCTAAGGGTGTTAAAGAATGTATGGAAACGATGAAACCGAACCCAGCCAAACCAAAATGAGGCGATTTGGTCAGTTCGTTAAGTGCCATCGGTTAGGTCTGGTTCATAAATATAACTAAACTAAAACTTTGGTTTGGTTCACTGTTCATGCATATTTTTAACCGAACCGAATCAAATATAAATAACAATATAAACATATATTTCCCCATTCCAGCGCATCCCTCTCATCTCTCTCTCCCCCCTCTCTCTCTCCCTCCCTCTCATTCTCTCTCTCCCCCTCTCCCTCCTTCAAAAATAGACAATGTCAACCTAAAATCAGAATAGCCTTACAGTAACACCCTTTAAGTTTGAGAGCCTACCCTTTGATATATATCCTTTTATGGTAGATTTGTAGTTCAATTGGTATGAACCTTCAAGAGAACAAACCACAACTTTCATTCTAAAAAGGATGAGAATTTTACAGTCGATGGGTCAAAATCATAGTCAAGTACACCCTTAGGAAGGAGGCCAATAGGAAAGTTGTATTCTTCAAAAACTTCATACACTGAAGGCTCAGTCAACAACATTGAAGATCTTCCTTGTGTCTCTTGCTCGCTGCTCCTCTCTCCTTCTGCGCCCCACATCTCCTAAAGATCACCTTCAAATCTCTCCTAGTATTACTGTAATTCAAGGCTTATTATGTTTTACATGTTAGATTTAGGTTTGAAAACTTCAGATCTCTTTTGTTATGACTGAAATTAAAGTCTTTTTATGTTGTTAGAATAGACTTTTGTTTTAGAACTCTATATTTCTTATGTTGTGGCTGAAATCGAAGGCTTTTTATGTTTGAATGTTAGATATAGGGTTTTGAATTTCTTTTAAATAAATTCTGGTGTGGATATAAAGATTACATTGAATTATATGAAATATCTTTTAGGGATTTGCTGCAATTCTACTGGTCATATAATTTTTTAATTTCAATAGAAAAAATTGAACCACTTCTTTCTTATTATGGTCGTTAAAGATGCAAAGTTGAAGAAAGAAGAAAACTGTACAGGTATTGCAGTCGAACCGATGAACCTACCAAACCGAACCGTAAGTAATGGTTCGGTTGGGTTCATATGACCTTCATGGTTCGGTTCGGTTGATATATAGCTGAACCTAAAGTTTCATTTCAAATTTTCCCTAAAAGCCTGATCGAACCGAATCGTGAACACACGTACTTCATCCTCAGGGAGATTAGGTGGTTTACAACTCCCGGACTCACATTTTAGTTGAAGGAAATGAAGGAAAAGGAGAAGAAAAGAAAGAAAATGGAAGGACGAGAATGTGATTGGGAAATCCTAGGGCAGACACTAACGCCTAGCATTAAGCACAAGCAAGGTACTACAGAAACTAAGAGAAAAGTAAGGGAAAGGCTCACTAAACTGCAAAGTCACGACAATGGAAGCTTGAAAACTCTAAAAAAAGCAAGGAAGAAGAAAGCAGATTGAAAATTTATACCTAGCCCAAGAACTCGATCTAGACCATTGAGATAATCTAATGAACATGATCCCCTAGCCTCAAATGCTTAGGATGCACTCGAGCTACCAACTGTCACATCACGCAAATCCTAATACGACCCACGTTTTCTTAATGGACTATCCCCAGCGCGTCCCACTCCAAAATCTTCCACATGGTCCTCATTACGAATGCATATAATGATGAGTGTGTGAGTCCTAAATGGTGGTTAATTTGAATTTTCCTAGAATTTCAAAATCCACCTAAAGGTGGGTTCAAGAGACGTTTTCACGCTAAGGCTCTACAACTCTGTGACCGAACTGAAACCATTAAGTTTACTCGGAAGAAGAATTGGCAACAACAAGAACTCCAAAAAAATGAAAGGTTTTAGAACCATCATCTCAGTGATTGGGGAAAATTTTTAGATCCCAAGCAGCACTAGAATGATAATACATGTAACGGGGCCACGATGGAGGCATAGATTAGGCTTAGAGCATCATGGTTCCATAAACTCGTGGGGAGACCAAAGCTGTAAGCTATCGATATGGACTTGTTCCAAATTGGCTTAGTCATGGACTAGTAATAAAGGATTCCCCCATTCGAGGAGCCTAAGTCACCCTACATATATGATGCTAATATCATCATTACTCCTAGTAGGAAATTGACACATGGCTGGTTTAGGAGAATTCTATAACCTCGATAGGCCACTCATTCCCATGGCGTTAGTCAGCTATATACGGGGTGCATTAAATGATGGTTTATTTGACACCTTCATCATTTCTTCTGGCCACTCTCCACGTATCACATACTACTTTGAGTGAAGACAAGAAGGCATTTACTCGAAGGTATCCACCACTCTATAAATATCATCTCCAAATCTTGGAGGAGGTAAGTTCATTCAATCCTTAAAGAAACCTTCTCACGTTGTCTCCTCACTACTAACTTAAGCATCATGAGCTTCTTGGCTAAGGGAACCACCCACTAGTGTTACCTCACTTTGGAGTTATTTACTCTCGTATGTTATGGAGCTCGACTTATCAGGGTAGGAAACGTGTGCTGCTTAATGTTTGGCAGCAACATGAGATTTAATTGTGTTGTATTCTTGATATTGCATCATTTTTAAGTGCCAATCTTAGTGTCCGAAATAAAATACTAGCTAGCACGATGATGTTTAGTGTCATAGTAGAATCAACTATAAAGGCTCATTATTGTCACACATAGTTTTATTTGCCAGTCATAAAGATATCCCTCAATTTTGGGGTATCAAGATACCCTCAAAACGAGGGTATCTTTGTATGCTGACTATCTAAAAGGTTTACAACTTGTCATTCTAAACAAGTGGATCTTTACGCTTCACCATCATTCTAAGTATTTGGGTTAACATACCCTTGTATCAAACACACTATGTGCGCTTTGGTATGGGGAGAATAAGGCAATATGCCTAGAAACTAAGGGGAAGCAATTGATTACATTGTTTGGTTCAAAAATTTTTGGGAGTGTGTAAATAGCCAGAATGTGAAGATGCTCTTATTTTGTGGGTATATTAAACCCCCAAAATTGGGGGTTATCTCTATGTCGGGCATCTCTCATTTTTCTATCTTTTTATTTTTACCAAACTATCATCCTTAAATAAATAATAACTATTAATAAATATATTTTGATCCAAGGGTAAGTTTAGAAATTGTCAATTATATATATAACATTTCTCTAAACATTCCACCAAAATAAACAAAGCAATTAACATTCTCACGATTATACTATAAACATTATCAATTATTACTACACAAAGTAATCTTTATTTTTTGGACATCTTACTCCCCCCACAATTATGTTATCACAATCTTATTCCAGAATAAACTTTTATTTTATTTGTATCTTATTAATTAATTATTTCATCCAAAATATTTTTAGATAAATTTAGAATGCAATCATTATGATAAAGCAATAATTTAACCATTAAAAATTAGTAAACAGGTAAGTAAAAATGAATAAAAATAAAAGAAATTTAAAAATAGAAAAAAATATTTTATCAAAGAAATAAATTAACAATTATATTTTATCCTATTATAATTTATAAGTTAAGTAATAAATAATGAAGAAAAAATAAATTAATTAACAAGCCATACTTATAACATTCACTTTTACAATTAATCAAAACAAATAAAATAATTTAACATTCTCATCATTAAATTATAATATTTTCGAGTGTAACAAATAAAGTAATATTAAACTTACGGACATATACTTTCTCACACTCATATTCTAACAATTTTATTCTAAAAATCATTTATTCGCAATCTCATATCAAATACACTCTAATTATTGTCATAGTTAGAATCGATTATAAAACCTCCCTATTGTCACGCGTAGCTTTTATTTGCTGGTATCTTTTCTTACAAAATTAATAATTATGTTATGGATAGTTGCACAAGAATCACATGTATGTGATCACAACCTCTATTGATGTGTCTCGCAGTAATCTCACTACAATGGAGGATTGTGATCGCACCCATGGCATGTGTGCGGCTGCTCTTAGCACAACCCTAGAATTAATCACGCAGAGTCGCAATCTCGAATAAAATTACTTGAATAGAGGTCTTAAAAGGACGGATAAATCATCAGAGCCATGCATTTTCTGGTACAACATGATTGGGTAGGTCACAGGTGGTCCTACTTCGCGCCAACCCATAAAGGCCATAGTTGACCATGTGCACTCAAAAGGCCTTCCTTATAAGTTGAAAGTTGAATTTGAAACGAGTGGATTTGGATTAATCAGGACTTCCCTTCCAAATAACCAACACATTTAGATTTAGCACAAAAAGCTATAAAAGTTTCACTAACACAATCATGCAAAACCAACCACATTAAATTGTAGATGAATATTAAGTTAGTTACAAATTTATTTCATTCACTCATTATCATATATTCATCTTCTTTGATGTAATTCCATTAAACACATGGATGAATACATAATCAATTTAAACTAATTTATTTCCTCAAGTTATCCCTGTATATTCTTTATGTAATTCCACTAAAATCATGGATGAATACAATATCAATTAAAAAATTTGGGCTATATATTTATTTTTCTTCCTTAAACGTAATATCACTAACTTATACTTTAAACCTCGAACTCTCAGATGTTGTATTCGCTCATTTACCTATTGAAAAAGTTTAATTCAATCCTTCAATCAATTCAAAATTGTTTACTTCATATAACAAGATCCAAAATATGATCATTTCATAACTTCCCAAAATGTCATCTTATAGCTCACTTTACGTACTTTCACTTTTGTCCTACATTAACTAATCCCCATCATCCCCAATGGTCGCCTATCACAAACCTAAATCGTCGTTATTTGTTGCGGTTGAAGGGAAGAAGATTGTGATAAGTTTTATGTTAAACATAATGGCAATGAATGAATAAAAAAGTAAGAGGACGTGAAGTAGACTACGATGTTTTGACAATTTTAAAACAACTGAGATATCATAATAGACTACATTAAAATGAAACTTTTAAATGGTTTTAGGAGTATTAAACCAGTTGAGATTTATAAAAGTGTGAGTTGATGATAATTTAAGATTAAAATGTATTTATACCAAAAAAAAATTAATTTGTCATATAATAATCATTCCTCACGTACATGAATATTTATGTCACCCAAACATTGGGACAATCAGATAGTATCAAAAGGAGGGAACAGTATTGAGGACCAGCTAGGTTGGATGTTAAAGTGAATTCATGAATTGCATGTGAACTTTCTAGTTGGTTGGTTTAACTCCATGTTATTTGCATGAAAGCTACTCCTTTACCCTTAACAAAAATAATTGCATGGCTCTTATCAACTGTGAAAACCGGATCGGATGCTCTTCTGCTCTCGCATATCTACTGCAAATATCAAAATGAATTCTAAGATAATAAATTAAATTGACTCCCCATATTCCCTCTTGTACTTTTCTAATTGAGATCAAAGACCTTTGAGACATATAAATGAGTAGTAAACTTGAAATAAATTCTTTATAACGAGACTAGTTAAAAACCATTGAGTGTCCCTCGATCTAATAACCCAAACTTCAGTTATTTCAACTGTATCAAATGATCTTTCAAATTGGTCAAGACTCTCCAGTTTATGATCGCTTGTCTATGGTACCAGTTGTTGGTTATTGAATTTACTTCATTAATATGTTCACGGTTCTGCTTTGATCATTATGGAGTGGTACCAAGATCTAGTCTTAGACAGGCAGACTTCATTTTCACAGCGGGTACAATAATAATGAAAATGACTCCTTCCTTAGTCAGATTATATGAGCAAATGCCTGAACCAAATATGTTATTGCTATGAGAGTATGTACAATTACAGGGGGATGTTTAGTACCGATTCTTATTGTATTGTTCGGGGAGTTGATAAGTTCATTCCTGTGGATGTCTATTTGTCGGGTTGTCCTCGGCGGTTTGGCTTATTCTTTCGTTTTTCATTCCGTTTCTTTAGGGGCTGCTGTGTTCGTTGTTCTTGTCCCGTGAAGGTGGGTTCTTCCTCTGCTCGACTAGGAAGACGAGCTCCACTTTGGAATAGGCTTTGTTATGCTTGCTAACTCCTAGCCTAGGTACACAATCTTTGAATATGATCATTATCTAGGTATTTTGGTTAATTCTCTGGTTGTCATACGGAATTATACAAAACTTCTAATATATTACAAAAATTTAAAATAAAAATTAGTCTCATATACTAAACTTTTTCCCCATAATATATATGTGTGTGTGAACGAAGTAAATATTTATCATTAAAACCATATAAAAACTATATAAAGTAAAACCAAATATTTTGAGATGATAAAAATTTAAAAGACACAGAAACCCAATATTTTGACCGAATAACGTAGTATCTTATATGACTCATTGGTAGACTCAGCAGTATATAAAAGTAGATTGGACTCATTCTCTAAATTAATATCTATAGTGTTTATGTCCTAAGTAAAAGAATATGGAATAAGAGATATTAATAGTATTAGATTAATTTCCCATTGATTGGATAACAAACACTCAAGAAGGAAATTGGTGGTGAAATATGAAGAAAAATTGTTGAAACAAGAAAACCTAGATAAAAGGAGAAGATGAAAAGTTACACTACTAGAAATATGACATTCTAGAGGGCTAAATATAAGAGTTGCAGTTTCCTCTTGTTAAAAACTCAAAACAACAAGACTTTTGTGAACCTTATAAAAAACATTCGTGTAAAGGTTAGCTTTCATCTCTCTCTTTTGATTCTTTAGTTTTTTGTGAACACATAACGAGCAATGGTTAGCTTCTCTCTCTCTCTCTCTCTCTCTCTCTCTCTCTCTCTCTCTCTCGATTCTTTGGTTTTCATTGCAGAAAAGAAAATCAAAGATGAGAGATCCCCGACCCTCACCTCAGCCATGAAAAGCCATGGTTTTGATTTTCAGGTTTGATATATTTTCCTAAATCTTTCATTTTTTCTCTTGAATCACTGTTTTGATACAGAACAAAATCTGTTTCCATATGGTCTTATGTTATTGACATTTAGATGGTTAGATTATTAGACTAATTTTGATTATTATTTTTTTTTATTAAGCTTTTGGTATTTAGAACAAAAAATGGCTATGTTTTTTGGTTAAGATGTTGGTAATGAGAGCAACATTGATCGATATTCATAAGGGGTTTCAATAAGAATTTGGGGTCAATTTGGGAGGATGTAGGGAAGATGATGGAAGGTGAAGATGAAATAGAGATCAGTGAAGTTGATTGTGGTTTTAGTAACCCAGTATGTTCTAAAGTTAATATTCATTCGTATCCAACATTTAAGCTCTTTTATGAATGTGAAGAAGTTTCAAAATATCAAGGTAATTCAACAGTCCTACATGCACCACATAAAAGAGCTTAAATGATTTATTCAACACAAGTGGATTATTTTCTTATCAATGTGTCTAGGACTATATATCACTGATTAACTATGAATATGTTTTGTTTATATGAATCTCTTCTATCTAAATTTTAAGTTAGTGAAGCGACCTTATGATCAAGCCTTATCTTTTTGTATTTAATTGCATTTAATTGTGTGTGTTCTTGATGATTGACACTTAGCATATGCTTTATTGGTACCGGATGAATATGAAAATCACATATATGTTTTGTGTATTTGCATTTTTTATTTTATGAGGCTTATTTTTGGTTTCTTAGCCCAATTGTTATATGCATTATTAGTTTGGTCCAAGTTTGTGAAATAAATCGTTTCATCCAAGTAACGAAGATAGTGAAGTGCATCTTGTCTTAAGGTGTGTGGATAATTATGAAGCAAAAATTTCTGTTAAGCACAAGAGACTAAGGATTACATACTCTAGAAATAGATCAACTACGTAAGCCCATTCCTTTTGGAATTGGATATGCATACAATCTCTAAGTATCTTTTGTGGATTTTGGTTTCCTTTTATGTTTCAAAAAACAGTCTTCATATATCCTTTCTTTTCACCTGATGTTGATTTCCTAATTCCTAAGGCTTGCAGCAAGGTTCAAATATATGTTACATTCTGTTTTGTAGCTCAGTTGTCACTTCTACATAAGTTTATTATTTGTGAATTCATACTAATAGTTAAGTATCCTATATAAAATGACTTAAACTACAGCTTGTTTACATCCTGCTTCTGTACGCAATCCCTTGTTTCAATCGACATTCTACTCTTATATATGTGTTTTACTTTGACTAACTAAGAAGAACGTGATAACATATATTGGTGAGATTCAAATTACAATCAAACATTTCATTTCGAGATAAATGAAAACATTTTATTTCTACTATTACAGTTTATGTTTTTAAGACTATTTCTCATCCTCTTTATCATTGTCAATTGAAATATTTTGTTGCTTTTGAATTTTGATTGGTAATTTTTTTAGTACTTGTGTTTTTTATATGCTTATTTGGTTATTGGTATGGACTAGATTAGCTCACATCACCTTAAGCTTCTCAAGTAAGCTTCTCAAGTATTGGTCTGTCTCTCTCTTATCTGATTTTGTAAATTTTCCCTTTGCCTCCCTTGGCTATCTTTGTCTATCATCTCTTCACAGATTAAAGGTTCTAATGGTCACGAACGACTCAGATTTCTGGTGTGAAGAACAAGGGTTTGATTTTGAGTGATTGTCTCTGTTAAAAAATTATTTTTCTGTGGATGGTGTGGGTTCGTTACTGCTCTCCCTCGCCCATCCCCCTTGTCGAGCTCTGCTCAGTGTCAGGCCACTGATGAGCCTCTCTTTAAATTTGTCTCTTTCTCTGTCTTACTCTATCTCGATCTCACAATCTAAAAGTGTAGGGTAAGGCTTAATTAGTCACTGCCTTATAAAGGTGTTAAGCTCTGGGTAAGTTTGTGAAACACTCCCCATTTGTATGTTATTTTCCAGGTTTAATTATAGAGGTGTTAAGCTCTGGGTCATGCAATGGCATTTTCTTGGAGTGGGTATGCGATTTTATTATTCTCATTTGATATTACTTTATTTTCTTTTTATACCAAAAATTCTGAGAAAGTTTTGAAGTTTTTTGGAAAAGCGAAGATGGGAAACTGTATATTGGATTTGTGCTATGGAAGTGGAGATTTGGTGTTCTTGTTATCAGAGAAAGTTGGTCCAAATGGAAAGGTCCAACTTTTCTTTTCAGTAATTTATATTTTGGTTTTGTTACGAATAACCTATACCAACTGTGTAGAAAACTAACGTTGTTATGGATATTGATACTAGTCTATAATGGTGATAAGAATTTAAGCAGGATTATAACTTGAACATAAAAAGATATAACGTTGGATTCTACTTGCTGCATTAGTGAGTATATGTATACTTCTACCTCATTTAATTTACTAGTGAGTATCTTTATATATGTTCATAATTTTTTACTTGTGAGGAATCTATTTGCTGCATTACTATTTTACATTTTCATAATCTTATATTCATATGACATTGTATTCAATTCATTGTAATTGTACTGTATATTAGTTATGAGAAATTTAAACAAGTAAATTCACTATATATTTTCTTTAAAATGCAGGACCTACAGTCCCTTGAGGTTTTTCAGCTTGGCATCAAAGTTTGAAGAGTTAAACAATGAAAATTTGAAGTTATTTTGTAGTGTCTGTGAAATTGTTAGATGTTTTTTATTTTTTTGAATAGCATGTTGTATTAGTAGACTAAGTACTAATACTTTTAGATGATAATTATGGATAATACTTATAGATAATATTTTGTGAAAATAAAATGATGTTTGAATGCATTTTAGTATAATAATGTATTAATTTTGAATGTTTAAATAGGTACATAAACATGTGCATATAAATTGATTGTAAAAAAATACCATTTATAAAATGCTAGAAAAATCTATTTATAAGAGACATAATTTATAATAAAAAACTCTATGAATGAGATTCAAAAAACCTTATGGTACATGATTTATTTAATAGGATATAAAAATACCCGTAAAAAGCAACAGGAGTTGAAAAATCCTGTAAAAAGTAAGATACCACAAGAGTTTTCACATTAGACATTGCGTCTCATAAAAAATACAGACTTTTAATATGGGGGTTATCACGAGCGCTGTATGGTCCCAGTGAATTACTTTTCATGAAAATATCCACATTTTATAAAATATCATATTTTTTTATAATGTTAGAACAAATGAGGTTTATTAATGTGTAACCCAATAACCGCTGTAAATTGATCATGGAGAGAGCAAAAGTCTTTTTTTTTCAAGTGGAACAGTTGGAGAGTTGGATTTCATTAACTACTCAAAATTATTTTTATTCCTTTTTCTTTTCTAATAAATTATTGCTTTATTCATGGGGTGGAAATTGTTCCATTGTGTGATTTTTTATCCAAGGTTTAGTTATATTAATTCCAGTTCTACTTTCCTGGACTATAAAATGGAGGAAGTGAAAAGTTTATGGGTGAATAATTTATGTCAATTATTTACTATATGATGGAAAGTGAAAAATTGGAAACAGGTTCCCATCACTTAGTCCAGTAATAATTTAGACCTAATTTAATTGACTCATTATAAAAACAAAGTGAAACGTTGGAAACAGGTTCCCATCACTTAGTCCATCACTTACCATGTTGATATTATAACACATGTTGATAGTTCTTATAACACGTGTTGATATTATCTGTATGATGAGTAAAGTTTACATTAGATCACCTTTAGATTACAAAATTATCTAAAAAATCACAAACTCACAATATGGTGACTTTTTTTAGAATCTAGAGCACATTAGTCTAAAATGATTGCACTACTATATTTTCTATGACACACCTCTAGAGGTGTTCACGGTTCGGTACGGTCGAGTTTTTGATGAAAATTTGAACCGACCTGTGAATACTAAAAGAACCGAACCATGAGTTTCAGTTCGGTTCGGTTCGATTCTTCAGTTTGGTATTAATTAGAAATAAATTTTTAAATAAAGTTTAATTGAATTATTGAAAACATATATAAAATTAAAGTTTTGCTTCGGTTCAGTTCGGTTTTATAAAAAATTATATATAAAAATAATATAAATTTAAAGTTTCGGTTCGATTCGAAAATCACCAAAATTCTGAACCAAACCGAAACTTCGATTTGGTGATCTTCCCGAACCGAACGTACATAAAGAACTGACCGAACCGACCATTTTCAGTTCGGTTCAATTTGATCAATTCGGTTTAATTTTAAACACCCCCACGCACATTCGTATAAAAAAATCGACCAATTCAAAAATTTCTCTCATGAAATAAGACAAATCCATTTTTTTGCATTTAGTTTGAAAGAGAGCATTACACACTTCACCATACAATACGTTAGAAAGATACAAAAGATAAAACTACCAATCACATCTATATCCCAACAATGAAAGGCACTCATATCCGATAAGTAATGAAATGAAATGCTTCCAAAGATATCGCTTCATGATACATTACCTGCAGAATACATGAATGTTGTTTAGAAAATATCACTGCCATTTTTTTTTCAAATCACTGCAAAAGATATTGGATGATATTCTTTAACGAAGCATTTGAAAGTCCCATCATTTTTGTCAAGATTAAGGGGAAAAAGGCTATGGTACATCAACAGATTCCACTTGAAAGGCTACTAGGCAATAATTAAAAGTTACAAATATGGTATATGAGGAAGAGAAAATAAATAAATAAATTATTTCCGAAGAAGACATTTTAAACAAAATCATCCCATACAAATGAGTTATATAGAATGAGTCATGATGTTCAGTAGAAATCAATGCAGACATAAAACGGCCGTGAATGAAATGTAAAAAAATTAAGTTAGAAATAATAGAAAAAATACTTCAAAAATATAAATTAAAAATCAGATTTAAAACAACGGAAGGCATATAAAAATATTAATTTTATTTAGATAACAGAACATATTTATATTTTGTAATTATAAATTAAGTCAAACAATTTTTCTAATATAGAAAATGTCTTTTAAATATGAGTATTGTTAAACTCAATCAAGATTTCTGTTAATTAATGGCCGTGAATAAAAATATATTATTTTGTAATGTTAACTTAATTTTCATATATCTAATAATTTTGTAACTCTAATAATAGTCATTAAATTGTTAGAATTTAATCATCACATTTAATAAAATTGATATATTAATATTTATAGGGTGGACAATGACACTTGTCAAAAATTTGAGTAAGACACACGATACAACTTAGAGTGTTCATGCCCAACTTTATATATGTATATAAGATTATAAAAAATTTCTATCCAAAGTTAATTTTTGAAATTATTTTATTTCTATCTTGAAAACAAAATAAATTTTCATAGGGTGAAAAATTGATTCAAGAAAGGGTCACCGTAACGTAATAAGAATTATCTTGATAACTTTTTTATGGGTGTTAGAAGTTTGTACGCACTTTCAACTTAGTCTTTAAAGTTTTCAATCTCGTGATGAAACTTACAAACTATTAGTGATTAACAACATTCGTCGATATACAGTTACTGTTGTTAGCTGCTGTTCTAAAATTCTATGTTGTAGCTGAATTGGTAGCTGCTGTTCTAAAATTAACTCGGGTAGGCTGTTAAAACAGATTAATGCAATTACGGTTACTTTGATTGCTAAACTTCCCAATCATTCAAGAGTGACATACTATAGATCTATCTCATGTTGCAATATAGTTTACAAATACATTACTAATTAAGTTGTTAGCTGATAGAATGAGATGTTTCTCCCATACTTAATTGATATCAATCAGATTGTTTTTGTTCTGGAAGAAGGATTTCTGACAATATTATCTTGACTCAAGAACTTGTTATAGGCTATCATAGGTCTATGTTTTCTCCTATATGTGCTATAAAGGTTGATTTAATGAAAGCCATAATAATGCGAATTAGATGTTGGTAGAGAAAGTTTTAGTGTGGTTGTTGGCTTTCTTCATTTATTTATTAATTGAGTTATGGAGTGCATTTCGATTTCTTCATAGCAGAGTTAGTTAATTCGGGGACGGTAAAAATACAAAATATTATTCGGCATATATAATTCAGGAATTTAACGGTCAAACATTCGGCTAAAATTCGATCAATAATACGTGATACGTAAAAATTCGGATACAGGTTTTAAACGAGTATCATACGTTTTCTTTTCAAAAATTCGGTACTGAAAATACGGCTTTAAAATTTATAAATAAATATTAATATAACAATATATTATGATTATGACAAAAAATATCATTCTATAAATTTCTTAAACATTTTCATAAATCAAAATATATTGATCAATTAATAGTATTCTATTCATACAAAATATACTCATTAATCCAAAATATTCAATCTATAAAAACTAATTGAATTAATAAAAACTATCAAATGATGGGATCGTCGGGTGGTAAAGTTTCATAAAAACAAGATTCGTTTGGGCTACGAAGTAGCGCAAACCAGTTGCACAAGCTCGTGTCACCTAAAGCAAATGGTTTTTCTTCAAAAAAACATTCTGGTTCTTCTTCAAATCCTTCTTCAGCAAATGGATTGATCTTAGAAAGATCAATAGGCGTCATATCCAGCACTTCACGATCCTTATACATTGTCATCATCAAAGAGTTCATTCTCACGTACACTAAATCATCCAACATTGTCGGTGCCAATCTATTTCTCTTTTTCGTCTGGGCTGCTTCCCATGCACTCCAATTTCTTTCACAAGCTGACGAGCTACACGGTTGACTCAAAATTCTAATTGTAATCTTTTGCAATACAGGGAATATTGAACCATTAAGCTGTCACCAAATACCTATAAATACAAGTATTTACATTAGGAATGAAATCAACATAAAACATATGAAAATCTAATTCAAAATGAAGAAACACTTATGATGATGACTAGTGTTTATCATAGCAGTGGTTGTACAATTGAACAAGGGCAGAAACTTTAAATGATATTTAACTAGTTCAGTTACCAGTTGATCTCTTTCATCTAAAGAACCCAACTGTTGAACAAGATATTCAACCCCTTCTTTAATGTCAATGTTGTCTTCTTTGTACTTCTCACTAACCATATAAGCTGGATTAAGAAGTGTAGCAGTAGCATGTACCTTATGGAGAATGTTCTTCTATCTTCTCTGCTCAAATATTTTCATCATAAGAGAATAACAAGAAGGATCTTTTACACAATATTGATCAAGCGCTTCTCGTGCCCTCTCCATAGCATCATATAAATATCCTGCTGTAGATCCTTCACCATCTACTAATCGAAGAACTCTCACCAGAGGCTCAACAACATTCACATAATCTTTCGCATCTACCCAAAAAGACTCATTCTGAATTATTAAAGTCACTAACTTAGCCTGTGCAGTCTTAGTAAAATTTAAACCCCTCCATTCAGAAGATGCGACCAAAATTCTCAAATTATTTTCACGATCAATTATCGATTGAAGCATCAAAAAGTTCGAAGAAAATCTAGTCTTACACGAAAATTTTAACTCCCTATCATCTGTATATTTTCTCATCAATTGTAATACTATATGATGCTTATACATGTAATCTACTATTTTTTCGCATAATCAATCACACTTTTCACCCATTCAATTTGATTATAATGATCTTTCAATAACAAATTAATACCATGAGCTGCACATTTAATCCTGTATAATCGAGGATATTTTCCCATCAGCATGCATCCAGCAGACTCATAATTTGAGGCATTATCAGTAACTATTTGCACAACATCATCAGGGCCAATTTCATCGATGAGGGAAGAAAGAATGTTATAAAAATATTCACCAGTCAATCTCTCTTGTGAACATTCAAACGATTTCAAAAAAATAGCACCTAACGGTGAGCTAGCGATAACATTAACTCATGACCGCCTTCTTATGTCTGTCCAAGAATCTGACATAATAGTACAACCTGTACTAGTCCATGATTGTTTTACACATGTAACATAAGTCTCAACATCTGTTCTTGCCTAGGTACTAACTTAGTACGAAGCGTTGAATAACTAGGTACAGTATAACCACAACCAAAATCACCTAAAGCTTTACTTATGTCAAGAAATGACTTGGACTGAATAATATTAAATACTATGTTGTTCACGATGAAAAACTGAGCAATTTTTTTTGTCAACATTGCTCCTCTCTTTCTTAGTAGAGAATTCTGGGATTGTGGTTTGAGTCTGATTAGATAGACCCAAAGAGCAAGCGTTCGATTGTTCATTACTTTCATTAACCGAATCATTTTTTTTTCTTACTAGACTAGAACTCTCTAATTAAAAAATACGCTTCAGCTTGAACCTCTTCCGGTACTTTACTACATATATCAATATCACGACCACTAATTCCAGATAAATGAGACTTTACTCTAGAAATCCCTCCAGCAAAATCTCTCACACAAAATTTACACTTGAAACGATTATTTGACTGTTCGGTGTAATTCCAAAACTTATCTTTTTTCCTCACCATGATAAACAAAATTCAGAAAATATGAAATAGAATCAATAAAACCTATAAACATGACACAATTTGAATTGACAGAAACTTTGAGAAGTCCAACTCCAACCAGAACAGAATTAATCAAGTCCAATTCAAGTCCAATGCAGTCCAAATCAGTTTAATTTTCTACAATCCAATTCAATTCAGAGAAGTCACGAGAAGCTCAAAATTTTCTACAATCAACCAGAACAAAATTTACCTATCAACTGATTCAACCAGAACAAAATTCAATTCAGAATAAAATTTTCTACAATCAAGAATTAACCAGAACAAAATTTACCTATCAACTGATTCAACAAGAACAAAATTCAATTCAGAACAAAATTTTCTACAATCAAGAATCAACGAGAAAAAAATTTACCTATCAACTGATTCAATTCAGAACAAAATTCAATTCAGTCCAACTAGTATAGAAACGGCTAAAACTGATGAGAAAATCAAAATAGTCAAAACTTAGACAGGAAAGTTTCTTCTGAATTTGAAGTGAAGGAGACGAGAGAATTAAACCTCAAATCAAACATAAAATCAAAAACAAAAAATTTGAAGTGCAGGAGACCAGAGAATTAAACCTGTAAATCAATGAAACCCTAGTTCCTTTGTCTTTAAATGAGAGTGACAGAGAAGCTAATCGGTGAGAATCTTCGAGCCCTAAGTCGTCTAAGAGGGAGAAGCTCCGTCGAAGTCCAGCCCTGGATGCAAGAAGTAGGAGTGCAGGAGCAGAGCAGCGTCGAGCAGGACGTTTCGCGAAGAATGGGGAAATTTGGGGAGTTTGGCCATTTTAGCATACGGGTTTAATACGCTTTCCGTATAAACGTGTATTATATGGTTGACTAAAAAAATGCGTATTATTCCGTATCTTTCAGTAAAAAATGACAAACGCCAAAAAAATGGCAAACGCCAAAAATACGCGTATTAACTAACTAGGCTTCATACTCAATTGAAATTAACGGGGAATTAAAGGCTTTCTTTAAGGGACCTAAGGGTCTTCGACAAGTCTGCTTATTGCTGAGAATAGTTAGTTTTAAAATTAATTAAAAATAAATTTGAATCACGAATGGTTCGTGGGTGAAATATAAAAAAAATTCAATTAACTTATTTAATTAGATTAAATAACTTAAAATCAAATAACGTGCGATTATGTATATACGATATTAAATGAAAAGATAATGTTAGAAACAATTTTTTCATATATCCTTTGTATCGGAGAATTTCTGAACTTACAAAATTCCTTCAAGCATTCTTCAAGTTTCGGGATCCGAATCATGCACTTGAATTTCAAGAACGATTTGCAAATTTCGTCCACCAACAACCACTCGTTAATTTTAGAAATATATCTCACAAGAATTTTGTGTAGGAATTTGAGTGTGGGCTCTCAAAACGATTGAAGAAGAATAATTAGAAAATTTCTCCATCAATATAATTTTCGGCTGCAACATGGTGGAATGGGAAAACGTTTTCTCCTATTACTTTGTTAACAAGCAATTGTATCTTATCCAAAATCTATCTGCAATCAGATTGCATTAAATATTGATAAAATATACTTTTTGATATTTACAAATATATCCATATATTTTTAAATTTTTGAAAATTCACCTCATATATTCATAATTGCCGAAAATTACAATATTCCCTAGAGCTTGAGTTATATCGAGATTCATCAATCTAATCGATAAATTAATTGATCATTATCAATTAATTAATTAATTTTTTATTTACTAATTATTCAATAATTATAAAATAATAAACTAATGAATTTTAATAAATATAAATGTTAATATCATAGGACCCTCTGCACTTTCTCTTAAATTTAACTTACCTCCCTAAACTTTTGTTTCTTCCGAATTGGTACTTAAACTTTCTCCATCCAATCACTTTACCCCATGGCCGTTAAATGGTTGTTTGATACTCACCTGAACGGCACATGCCTATTTTTTTCTTCAATTTTGCCCATTTCTTCAACTTTGTAAGGTATATATCTCTCATGTTTTCCCATAAAAAACCATCCACAAATTGCATCTCCCGCTACACTAATTTGTCAAAATTTTGAAAAGAATCAACTTAACTTAATGTTATCCAAAACCTTGTGTGTTATTTCACTGTTTTTTATGTATAAAGTTATTTAAAATATGTAAATATTTTGATTAGCAGAGAAATATTCATTTTTTAATTGTAAAAGCATTTCTCATGTAAGACCTATTATTATATGATGTTTTCTAACGGATGTATAAAATAGTTGTAATATTTAATAATATACTTCAACAAAATAGTTGCAATATTAATAAACAAAATAACTTAATAATTGCCATATCCACCTGTCATAACATATCATTCAACAAAACGAAAAGCCTATTTCATGGTAGGAACAATGTTATATACACCTAAATTTTGGTTAAGCCTGAAATTTTGGGTTCAGGGGAGTAAAGTGATGGATGAAGAAAGTTTAAGTATCAATTTGGAAGAAATAATAGTTTAGGGGTAAATTGATTTTGGGACAAAATTCAGGGGGCGTCCTATGATATTAACCGAAAAATTGATGTGAATCATGTCCAATACACGTGATCAATCAAACGGCGTTAAACTCGGATTTTCGGTTCAGGGGGTAAAGTGATGGATAGAGAAAGTTTAAGTACCAATTCAGAAGAAAAAATAATTTAGGAGGTAAATTGATTTTGGGATAAAATTCAGGGGGGTCCTATGCTATTAACTCTACATATAATCACAATTAACTAATTAAGTAATATCACCTATCACATATTGGTGTAGAAAATATGTCTTGACACCAAAACACATTTTGATCCAATTTACTTCGTTTCTCTATTCATGTTCTCATAAGCTATTTCTGAGACCGAATGGACCCACATGAAAAAAAGCTAAGGATTCAAATACCCGACGAATTTATTTTCATAAATTCTCGACCTATTTAATCCTGACATCGTATGACTCCACTATAGGTTCAATGTCGAATCAACTCTCGATTCATGTGCACTACATTTTTTTGTTGGTGTAAATAAACCCTTTTATTTTCACGGTCCACAGAATATTTTAACATAATACCCATCGTGAATATCAGTAGCAAGAGCGGAATATAAAAATATTATTTTACCCCTCTTGTTATTATTTCATTAACTCTTTCATTTATTGTGAATAAGAAATACATAATAGTGAATTGCTTCGTACAATTCATAAATCTTAATCAATGACTCAATTCATTGAATACCTGACCATGTTAATTTATTCACACACCTATCAATACAGCATAAGGTGATATTATTGCTTTCACAATGGAACCACGAATTTTCATATTTGTGAATCACGTAACTCCATCTTAATTGAATTACAATCCTAATAGCTGATGTATTGCCCCTCAATTTGAACTCACTCATTTGGCATATCAAAGATTGCAACTAACTAAATCAAGCTACGTATTCACCTCAGAATTAAAATAATTACAAAAATACCTTTAAGGTGTAACAATTAGATTTAGAGCTTGGAAAACGATTTTGGGCTTTAAACTAATTTGTTACCGGTCAATTTAACATGTTCATTACATGCCTAGGTTAACCGTTTAAGTCTCAACTCTTATGCCCCAAAACGGGCATCCATTGGTTCAACCTAAGAGTCGTAATCGGATTCGATTGCCCAGTCGATTGTAAGACTATGAATATCGTTATGAACTTTCTCAGAAGAGTTCGTCTGGAGACGCCTCTGTCTTCACTTTTCGTTTGTTGATGAAAGTTTCAAAACTTAAGTAATTTACAAACACACTTTAATTTAAAATAAAACTTTTAATTTATTCATAAGAGTTCATTAATACTAATGTCTGAGAAATAACTAAATAAAAATAAATAGTTATTACACGTTACTTTATGGATATATTCCAACAATCTCTCACTTAGACTAAAGTAGGCGTGTACTATCTCTTATCACCAAGCCCTCCAGATGACCATAGAAAAATTCACTGCTTAAAGTCTTCGTGAATAGATCTACCAGGTTATTGACCGTCAAAATATGTGTAACCACAACGTCTCCACACTGAACAATTTCTCTAATAAGGTGATATTTACATTCTATGTGTTTGGATCTTTTATGGCTTCTAGGTTCCTTAGAATTCGTTACCGCTTCACTGTTATCACAATAAAGTGTCATGGGCTTGTTAGCGTCTGGAATAACTTCCAGAGTTTTCAAGAACTTCCTAAGCCATACAGCCTCCTTTGCAACTTCACAAGCTGCCACATATTCAGCTTCCATTATAGAATCCTCAATACAAGATTGTTTGATACTTCTCCATACAACTGTTCCACCGTTCAGGATGAACACTGATCCTAAAATAAACCTCCTAGAATCCTTGTCTTCTTGGAAATTAGAATCAGTATACCCCATCATATTCAGGTCAGTACCTAAATACACAAGTATGTAGTTCCTTGCTCTCCTCAGATACTTAAGGATATGCTTGACGGCATTCCAATGCTCGATTCCTGGATTAGATTGGAAACGACTCACGACATCCATGGCGTAGCAAATGTTTGGCCTGGTGCAAAGCATCACATACATGAGACTTCCTACGACTGAGGTATAGAGAATCTTTCTCATGTTTTCCTATTCTTGAGGAGTCTTGAGAGACTGCTCCTTGGAGAGGCTGACTCCATGTCTAAAAGGAAGAAATCATTTCTTGAAATTTTACATACTGAAGCGATCCAACACCTTACTAATATAAGATGCTTGAGACAATGTCAATTGTTTGTTCTTCATATCTCGAAAGATCTGAATACCTAAGACAAATGCAGCTTCTCCAAGATCTTTCATATCAAATTGCTTTGCAAGACAAATCTTGACATCAAATAATTTTCCTACATCATTTTCAATTAGTATAATATCATCTATGTACAAGACTTGAAAAACCACATTCCCTTTGTATATCAGCTTATACACACAGGGCTTGTCCACTAATTGTTCAAAACCATAGTTTTTAACTGTTTCATCGAATCTAATATTCCATGATCGTGACGCTTGCTTAAGTACATAGATGGACTTCTGCAATTCACAAACTTTACCTCTTGACCTTTCTCCATTAGCCTGTCTGGTTAAGCCATATAAATGTGCTCATCAAGATTACCATTCAGAAAAGCAGTATTGACATCCATTTGCCAGATTTCATAATCAACAACAACAATGAACAAAATTATTCATATGGATTTAAGCATGGTCACTGGCGAGAAGGTATCCTCGTAGCCTATAGCTTCCTTTTGGGTGTAGCCCTTGGCTACTAGCCTAGCTTTGAATGTCTCTACATTTCCATCCGGGCCTCTTTTTTTCTTATAGATCCATTTGCATCCTACAGGTTTTACCCCTTCAGAAGGATCTACAAGCTTCTAGACTCTGTTCGAGTACATCAAATGTATCTCAAAGTTCATGGCTTCTTCCCATAAGTTTGCTTCAAGACCTGCCATGACCTCTTAGTAGGAGACAAGTTCATCAAGGTCCTTATCTGAGACAGTTGTCAAATCTTCTCCATAGGAAATATACCTCTCAGATTATCTCACAACCCTCCAACTATGTCGAGGCTCCATAAGCTCTGGTTATTGTCGTGGTTCTTCCATTATTGAATCAGAAATAATTTTTAATTGGGGAGTCAGTGTCCTCCCAATTCCTCTAGCATAACTGTGCTTCTCCACTGTACACTTTTAATGTAATCTTCTTCGAGAAATGAGCATTCGTGCTAACAAATATTTTCTGGTCAGTTGTATTGTAGAAGATGTACCCCTTCGTTCTTTTAGGATATCCTACGGACATGCATAATTCTGAACGACTGGTCAACTTGCCTGTCTTTGGTTTTAGAACATGTGTGCACCACCATATTTTACAATGGTTAATAGACAACTTTCATCCATACCATCTTTCATATGGTGTACCAAGCACCGTCTTCGACGGAACTGGATTCAGAATATATGTTACTGTTTCCAAAGTATATCCCTAGAAACAATCCGGGAGGGATGAGTAACTCATCATGGATCTAACCATATTCATCAGAATTTAAGATCAAATCCTTGCTCAATTAAGCAAGCATTTCTAAAAATATTAATATCTTTATCAATGAATTTAAGATCAAATCCTTGCTCAATTAATGCACCAGTAGAAATAAGATTCTTTGCAAAAACTAGGATATAATAAACATCACGTAAAATATAAATTTTTTTCAAAATATATGTTAAAAGTTTCCACAGATAATGCCGATATTAGGGCTCCATTACCTAACAGAAGCTGTACTCGCCCTCGTCAAGCCTTATGACTTCCCTGAGCCCATTTAGATCCCAACCTTTTGAGATACTTTGGGCAGTTGCGTTTTCAATGATCATCAACTCCACAGTAATGACACTTGTCTTTTGACTTGTCCACTCTTACGATGCTCTTGCCTTTGGAAGCTCTAGGCTTCTTCTTCTTCGCTTTCCTTGGACCTTTTCTCTGTTTCTTCTTAGCGCCAGAGGTGCAAGGCTTTCTTTTAGTAAAGTTAACCTCACCAGACTTTCTCTTGCCCTTCAAAAAGGTATTCTCAGTAGCTTGTAGCTCCTTCATGAGCTCAGGAAGTGAGTACTTCAGTTTATTCATCGAATAATTAAGCATGAAGTTCTCAAAGGTACTAGGCAAAGTCTCTAGGATCATATCCATCTGAGTCTCACTATCAACCTCAATACCCATGATCTCCATCTCATTTAGATAACTTATGATTAGCATCATATGTTCTCTGACAGGGGTTCCAGGTTCCATCCTACAGTTCATGAAATTGCGTACAACTGTCTTTCTAGCTTAATGACCCTGATCTCTGAACATTCGGTGATGTTCAACATCATATCAACGACAGTCTTAAAGTTTTGAGGTTGTTGCAACACATTGCTCATAGATGCTAAGATGTAACATCTGACGATCTCATCAGAACACAACCAAAAAGCATAAGCATCATTTTCCGCTTGAGTCTATTCAGCAATAGGCTCAAGGGGATAAATGGTAGTGAGCACAAACTTGTACTTTTTTTACCGTCAGCACGATATCAAGATTTGTTTCCAACCTACATAATTTTCACTAGTTAATTTGTTCGCATTAAGAATAGTTTAGAGAGTGGACAATGACATGATTATTGAAAAGAATAAATAAAGCAGTGTAAATAAATACTCAATCATTCAAGAAAGTATGATCCATGATGCAACTACTTAAATATTAAAAAATCCATTAAAAACTATTTCTTCCATGATGTTACGATAAAAAAATGAGAGCTTGTCTCATCGAGGGATGAAGTCCAAACTATCTCTTATCGCATCGAGACTCTTCTCATTCGACTAACGCTCAAATGTCTCCACATATAGCTTAACCAATCACCAATGATTTTGATCACCTTGGCCCCATTGACTAGCCCTAAGTGAGGATTCCAATGTGTTTCAGTCTAAGTGTTTAACCAATGCATTGACTCATAAAAGTTGCTATGGACAAACAGTCCATCTATGGGACGGCCCTGCCCCACCACTTCCTTTAGAAGTCTTGACTTCTGAAGTAACTCGATCACTTTAAAGTGACACGACTCCAAAGTTTCTCTCATTGAAGAGAGGACGGCTATGGGCAGTTCTAAACCATTCATCGTGGAAAGATCAAGTTCGCGTTGGAGACATTGAGAACGTTCCAACGTAAACGACCCACCCACCTAGTTTTTGAAAAAAACTTTGGATTTTTTGTTGTTTTTCAAACCATAACTATTATTAATATGAGAAACATGATGAAATTTATAAATTCCTTTATTTAATTTTAAATACCAATTTAAAATTATAACCATTATAAATTTTATATTATAATTAAATTATAAGCATTATAATTATTCTACAATGATGCATGTACATGCTACATGACAATTTAATATTGGCATATCCCTAGTTCTATATGGCATGCTATATGATGATGCACAATTAATTTTAAAATCATACATTTAAAATTAACCTCCATATTAGCTCAATTCTAATACAACTCAAAAAGAATAATAAATTAAAAATTAATTTATAAATCTCTATGTTGTCTGTAATTGTCTATTTGTCATTTAGGTTATCCCATCACTTTGTAATTCTTTACAAAAGTTCATTCTCATTTAAAAATAAAATTTTAAATTTTAAATTTTAAAAATTCAAAATTTAAATTTTGATTAAAACCTTTTAATTAAACAAAAATATTTTTTTAATTAAATAATCTCATTAATTATCCTCCTTATTTTAATAAAATAAAACAAAAGATAAAAAAATAACATTGATATTATCTTTTGAATTCAAAATTCAAAAGATAAAAAGATAAAATAGATAATTATCTTTTAATTCAAAATTAACTTTTATCCGTTTAAAATTCAAAATTTAAAAGATCTAAAAAAATAGGATAAGGGTTAACGCGAAATATTACAGGATTTGCTAAACCTTAACTGTTATCGCCAAGGATTTCACAAACCTTAGTCATCATGCAGAGCGCGGGAGCGGACAGCGGCAGCGACAGGCACTAGAACAATACCACGCGAGCCAGAATAGTAACTCAGGCGTGAATAGTAATTTCAGTGTGAACAATATTTTCAGCGTGGACAATATTTTTGCGTGAACAGTGCGCCCTGGTGACTTCTCGGTGGCTGTCCGATGACTTCTGGACGGCAGTTTCGAGTGGTTTTCAGCGATGGTATCGAGGTGACGATGATTTTACATCAAATTTATAAAATTACAACTTTTGTGACAACATAAATTACCTAAAATCTTATGCCTCAAATCCGACGTACACAAATTCTAAATTGAAATAAAAACTTCTAGACCCAATAGTTAGGGAACCAATCACATGACACATTCAAAACAGTTTTGAATGTACTCTACAAAATCATATGCCAATATCCACAAAATTCATGATACGTTCGTTTCAAATATCAATATGTATAATCAAGAACCTCGCTCTAACACCAATTGCTGGGATCAGTTGGTTTTAAATTAGTTAAAGAAAATTTTAATTAACTTATTTAATCAAATTAATTAACTTCAAACCAAACAACGTGCGATGAGGCATATACGACATTAAATGAGAAGATAAGGTTAGAAACAATTTTTTCACCTATACCTTGTATCGGAAAATTTCTAAACTGGCGGAATGCCTTCTAGCGTTCTTCGTGTTTTTCAAGTTTCGGGATCTGAATCACGCACTTGAACTCCAAGAACGATTTATGAATTTCATCCACCAACAACCACCCGTTAATTTCAGAAATATATCTCACGAGAATTTTGTGTAGGCATTTGAGTGTGGGCTCTCAAAATGATTGAGGAAGAAAAATAAAAAATGTTCTCCTTCAATATAATCTTCGGCGGCAATAGGGAGGGAAAGGAAAACTTTTTTCTCCTTTTGTTTTTTTTAACAAGCAACTGTATCTTATCCAAGATCTGTCTGCAATCAGATTGCTATTAGATATTGATAAAATGTAATTTTTAATATTTACAAATATACTCATATATTTTAAAATTTTCCAAAATCACCCAATACGCTTATAATTGCTGAAAATTACAATATTCCCTAGAGTTTGAGTTGTATCAAGATTCATCAATCCAATTGATAAATTAATTGATCATTATCAATTTATTTATTAATTATCTAATAATTATAAAATAATAAACTATTCAATACATATAATTACACTTAACTAATTAAGTGATATCACCCATCACATATAGGTGTATGAAATATGACTTGTCACCAAAACACATTTTGATCTAATTTACTTCGTTTCTCTATTCCTGTTCTCATAAGTTATTTCGGAGATCGAATGGACTCACAAGAACAAAGCTAAGGATTCAAATACCTGATGAATTTATTTCTATAAATTTCTGACCTATTTAATCATAACATCGTACGACTCCATTATAAATTTGATGCCGAATCAACTCTCGATTCATACGCGCTATGTTTTCTGTTGGTGTAAATAAAGCTTTTTTATTTTCACAGTCCACATAATATTTTAACATAATACCCATTGTGAATGTCAGTAACAAGAACACAATATAAAAATACCATTTTACCCCTCTTGTTATTATTTGCTTAACTCTTTTATTGACTGTAAATAAGAAAAACATAATAGTGATATGTCTTAATCAATGACTCAATTCATTGAATACATGGCCAGGTTAATTTATTCACACACCCATCAATAAAGCATAATGTGATATTGTTGCTTTTGTAATCGAATCACGAATTTTTATATTTGTGAATCATGTAAATCCAACTTAATTGAATTACAATTCCAACAGCCGATGTATTGCCCGCCAATTCAAACTCACTCATTTGACATATCAAAAATTGCAACTAACTAAGTCATGCTACGTATTCACCTCAGGATTAAAGTAATTATGAAAATACTCTTAAGATGTAACGATTAGATTTAGAGCTTGGTAAACGATTTTGGACTTTAAACTAATTTGTTACCGGTCTATTCAGCATGTCCATAATATGTCTAGGTTAACCGTTTGAGTTTCCACTCTCATGCCCCAAGACTGACATTCATTGGTTCAACCTAATAGTTCTAATCAAATTTGATTGTCCAGTCAATCCTAAGACTGCGAATATTGTTCTAAACTTTCTCACAAGAGTTCGTCTGGAGATGCCCATGTCTTCACTCTTCGTTCATTATGAAAGTTCCAGGACTTGAGTTATTTATAAACACACTTTAATTTAAAATAAAATTTTCAATTTATTCATAAGAATTCAATAATACTAATGTTTAAGAAATAATTAAATATAAATAAATAATTATTACACGTTATTTAATGGACATATTCCAACACTTATCTCTCCTCACATCTTTGTTTTGGTCATGGAAACTTTAACGGGTATTATGAGGAGGGTGGCTAAATTTTCTGGTTTCTCCTTCCATTGGAGATGCAAAGATTTGATTATTGTAAACATTTACTTTGCGGATGATTTATTTATGTACTCTAAGGATGATCTCAATTCGGTAAGAGCTATTATGAATGGTTTGGATCTCTTTATAGTACTGTTTGGATTGCGATCGAACCCAACAAAAGGTTCCTTGTTTTGCTCGGGTGAGGATGACGTTGAGAAGGGACTATTAGTTAATGCTACTTGGTTTCAATTAGGTGAATTTGCTATCAGATATTTGGGTGTTCTTCTAATTTCATCCAAACTATCAATGAATGATTGTAAAAATTTGATTGAGAAGATTATCAGTCGAGTAAAGGCCTGGGAGAACCGATTTTTTTCATTTGCAGGAAGACTTTAGCTTATTAAAGTTGTCTTGGTTTCCATTCAGAACTTTTTGGCTAGTATTTTCATTCTACCTCAGAAAGTAATTAAGGAAGGGGATGATGTTATTCGAAACTTTATGTGGACTGGCTCTATGGATAATCATCATTGTTCAATGGTCGCTTGGAATGATGTATGTCAAACCTTAGAGAATGGTTGTTTGGGTATTAAAAATTTAATAGTGTGGAATAAAGCTCCAGTGGCTAAGCATGTATGGTTTTTAGCCTTGCAATCTAAAGAATATTTTTGGATTGCTTGGTGCAAGTTCTACCTTCTTAAGGACTATTCCATTTTTACGGTGCAGCTTGGTTCTATGCCTTCATGGACTTGGAGGAAATTGTTAAAAATGAGGGATCTTATGGTACGTCGTTGTTTCATCAAAATTAGAAATAAGGAGTCTACTCGTATTCTCTCGGATCCATGGCATCCATTTGGTGTTCTTATTCATAAATATGGTAGATCTATTATACATCGTATGGGCTGGACGTTGAATACAAAAGTTTGTCATATATTGTCTGTTCATGGTTGGTGTTGGCCAAGTAGGAATTCATTTATTTTGAGGGAGCTTGAGTGTTATTTTCCTATCCGGCGGATGTAGAATGTTGATGTATGGGTATGGTATGAGGACAAAATCTGGGAGCTTCTCGGTGGCGAGTGCATACGAAGCATTCGGGGGGTTTCCTTTGCCGAATATGTGGTGATAAATTTGATTTGGTACGCTGGTTTTGTCCCTAAATGTAGCTTTATTTGTTGGCCTGCTTACAGGAACCATTTAGCTACTAAAGATAGAATTGAAAAATGGAATTTTATGGCGGATCATGCGTGTTGTTTTTGTGTTCACGATTTGTAGAGTGTTTATCATCTTTTTTGTGCTCGCCCCTCTGTTCAACATGTATGGACCAAAATTCTAGAGCTTTTATGGGCTGAGTTGTGTGGCTATGGAGTCGGAGAATTGCTGCACCGGCTTTTCGATCAGACTAAAGAACCGAGTTTTAGTGCTCTTTATTCTCAAACTTGCATTTAATGTTTATGTATATATTGTTTGGTTGGAAATAAATGCTAGATGTTTTGAAGGTAATATTAGGGATATGAATATTCGGATTCAAACCAATTGTGGGATTCCTGATAGTATTTTTGGTTGAATTTCAGGGCCGTAGGTAGTTTACCTTGTTGGTAGTTTTTTTTATTGAAGTCAGGGTCTCAAATGTGGTTAATTCGAAGGAGTGGAGGATGTTTATAGTTTATATGAGTCACGTTACCGAGGTGAGAATGCATCAATTAAATTCTCTCAAAAATCAAATTAGGGCGTGTAATGAATTGTGCGTTGTGGTTGAACACTTTAATGATCTTATGAGTGCTTATGAGAAGCTTGGTGGAATTGCTCGGGATCCTAGTAGTATATGCCTGTTACTAGAGTTCGCTAATCAGTGTAACTCGATGGATATTGGTTTTGTGGGTCTGCCGTTTACTTGGATTAATAAGCGTGATTACCTGGATCTGAAAGGAGAGACTGAACAGATGTTTTGCTCATCCATATTGGCTTCATGCTTATTAGACAACGAGGCTCCACCATTTACCATGCTCATAAAGCTTTGTTATTAGACACCATAAATGAGAATAGAAGATTTAATCACCATTTCAGATATGATAGGAGATGGTTTGAGTTCGAAGAGTGTAGGGAGTTGATTAAAATGGTGTGGGTGACGAGAGGGAACCATTTTGAAGGAGATTTGATTAAGGAAAAACTAGCCAGGACCCGAAACAATAATGTTCAATGGAGGAAAAAGAATTCTTTGGCAACCTCTAGTAGATTGATGAAGTTGACACATGATAAACTGAGTGAACCCTATTCCCATCACATGGCCGATTTTGCTGCAGGTCGTACGTTGGAAAAATGATATCAAGAAGCGGTTATCTTGGAAGAAAAATGTTGGAAGGTATGGCTCATGTTCAGTGGCTCCAAAATGGTGACATGAACTCGTCTTTCTTTCACGCTAAGGTCAAGGGCAGAAGAAGATGTAACCGTATATTTGGGTTAGAAGATAAGAAGGAGAATTGGTATACTAATGCAAAGGCTATTCAAAATATTGCCATGGAGTATTTCAAAACCTTTTTCTTTCTTCTAACCCTAGTGCCAAGAGGATGGATCTAGTGCTGGAAAATTTTGACAGATGTCTCGAGGATGAAGAGAGATTCTTGTTGGATGAGGATATTACAGATGATGAAATTTGTGGAAGTGCAGAAATAAAGCTTGGTTTGAAGGTGTGAAGTTTAATCCGATGGACGCTGTAAGAGTGGTTGAATCGCATATTGATAGGAGTAATTTACCTATGCATGGTGTAGACGGTTCTAACTGTAATATCCAGGCTCCTCTGACGGCAGCAGTTAAGGGGTAGAGGCTTCACTCAGATGCGGAATGGGACGTAGGGAGTGGTGTTGCAGGTTTAGGTTGGTGCCTATGGGATCTAGGTGGCAATCTGTTTGCAGTAGGCACGGGGAAGATAACGGGGGTATCTTGTGTTATTCTAGCTGAGACATGCTCTTCTTTGGGCCACTGGAAATTCTCTCCATGTTGGTAATGAAGGCATTAGTATTTTCTCAGATTCTATGAACTTAATTGATGATATCAAATCCAGTAATTACACAGCTCATGACGTTGCTCATGTAGTGTCCGGCATTATTCACATCACATGTGATTTTAACCCGGTGGAATTCTCTCATTGTCCAAGGGAGAATAATCGTCCGGCTGACGACTGTACTAGGATGGGTAAATACGTTCAGTGATACCATTTTGAATGTGACGGAGGAAATATTTCATTCAATTTTTAATTTTCTTGACTGTAATTTGGCTCGTTATTGAATGAAGTTTTTTTATCTTGACAAAAAATTATTTGGAGAATGTTCCTTATATATTGTATATTTTTTGTTGAAATGTATTTACCATTTCAAAAGAGAGAGTAAGAAACCTAATGATTTCTCAAATTTTTTTGGGAAACGGTTAAGAAATTTGATGGACGTTTAATTACCGATAATTGATGGAGGGTGTTAGTTTCTCTCATGATTTGTAATTTCATGGATTAAATTAACAAAATTGAAAAGTTAGCACTTAACAAAATGGCCTCAATACTTGTAAGATGCAAAAATAGGCTTTCTTTAGTTTTCAGTAACGGATCTTATATGGTATTTTACTAAATTGTTTATAGAATAACCATATGAGACAAACATGGTTTCGACTTATCTATAGGTGACTGGTTATATATATAATAAATTTTATAATATTATTTTAGATGATTAAATTTGTTTCGAAACAGTGTATCGAAATATTGAAATATCCGAAATATTTTATTTTTTCAGAAAACTAAAATGGACACCAAAACAGAATTGACTATTATGTTCTCGACTCTCTTCTCACATTTGAGTTAGGACACCATTCACACGAAGGGAAGATTGCTTTGGTGACGGACGAATAGCACGACACCGGCGAACGAGACCAGACCGACTTGCTTTCTTTAATGGTAATCTTCTCTCTGTTCTGAGCTCTCTGTCTCTCTCGTTTTCTCCATCTCTATCCCTTCAACGGTTTTTGGCCACTTAATTAAAATTTTGGCCACTTAATTAAAATTACATCAGATTTTATGCTCTCATATATTAACAAACAACGCTAACTCTCATTAGTTGATTAAGAAAAGGAGATGTGAAAGAACCCATTCTCATTTTTTCAAGAGTTACACTCTCCTCGCGGGCTTTGTTCTCAAGGTACCAAAATAGACCACCGTTGATAATATTATCAAGAATCTAAAAAATAACTCCATTGTTTACCCAACAATTTTCCCGAAGCATTCCCTCTCATTCTTCACTTTTCTAATTTTTTTTAACAAACACTTTCCCATCTATAAAATCATTTTTCGGATTCTCAAAATCTGTAAAATCTTTAGATGAGATAAAATCTCAAAAATCCCTCTCATAAAATTAAACCATTCCTGATTTTACTCATCATTAACGTTGAGAGAAGTCATTAACGAAAAAATGATATGGCAGTTTTCAGATTTTCGTTTTTTTTTTCATTTGATCAAAACAAATCAAGTTTACTCTATTTTTTTTAATCTTCACACAGTGTTAATATTAACTGAAGTCAATACATTAATCTCTTCCAAAATCAACACAATAAAACTGAGGACCAGACTAGCAAGAGACCTTGGTGTTTGCTGTCTAGATATTTATAAATATATATTTATCAACCCTAAAAAACTTTGTGAATTTTGGTTGGATTCAGACTGTAAGAGAGAGTATGTATATAATTTATTTACATAACGTTAAGAATCAAGTATCACTTGATAAAACATAATTAAATCTCTCTGATCTACTAATAAAAAATTTATTTAACAATGCCTAAAATGTTTTAGTTTCTCTGATGATACAATGAAATATGTTAATAAATTTGTTAATTACGAATGTTAATTGAAATTTCAGAATGTTTATCATATATGTTTCATGTCTTCTAAAAATGTGTTTTCTAGTTACTTCACAATAATGTAATGTGCTTTCAGTCTATGTTAATAATCAATTAAAAAACCTACATATGGTAATATAATAACTAAATGATAATATTTGATAAGTTGTTATAATCAATTGACCTTTTTCTTGCCAAACTTGTCAGCAGGGTAATCATAATGAAACGAACAATCAACCTTTCATCATAAAGAAAAAGTAAGAAAATTAACTAATATATGGTTACACAAATTAATTAAATTTCTTAAGGTTGAACAAGAACTTGAAAGATTGAATTACAACTTTTCAAAACATTCTAAATATAAAATTGTCGTACAAACAACCCCTAAAATTGTGGGTGAAAAAAATAAAAAATGAGATCACCAAGATAATTGGCTCTAATGTGGGCATTCTAAACAAATGAAATATTTTCAAATCTCAACAAAGATAAAAGGGCCATTTATCTACTACTTTTAGTTTTGGGCCAAATAATAGCATACTAGTCTTAGAGTGGCCTATTTACTATAATTTTTCTTTACAAACAGGTAGAGAACGATATTCATGGACGATCATCTTCTAATCGAGCATCAAAGTAGCAAAATGTCCAGAAAAAGGTCAAATTCGGCCCAAAAATTCCAAAAAACAGCCCAAAAATGTCCGGGAACAGCCCAAAAAAGGCAGAAAAAACCGTCCCGCTCGGTTTTTCCCCTCTATACGGACGAGTCAACTTTCATTCAGTTTTTCCCCTCTATTCGGACGGGACAAAAATGACAAAAAACCGTCTGATGCACACCCCAATCCGGAACCCAAAAGCAAACAAGGCCCATACCCACCTTTCCATCTCTCATTCACTTTCCTGAAGCACAAGAAACCCATAGTTCGACATAAACTTGAGCATTTTCCTTCTTCCCTCCATTAGCTCCTCGTAATCGATCTGTGATAGATTCATCTTCTCATTTCTTCAATATCATCTATTCTTAGAGGTAAGTTGCAATAACTATCTTGTTGAGTTAATTGTTTGTAGAGTATCTTTATGAATTAGTGAAAACAGATTAGATTTGTATCGATCTGTTTCGATCTCTAGGGTTTTATATTTATTCAATTTTATGCTGCCAATTGTATGACATATGTATGATTCTCGGATTAAACCCGTACTGATTTTTAAAGTAATAATTGATGGTTATAATAGGAATTTCAGCATGAAGCTGGACACTAGTGGTCTGGAATCAGCTGCACCATTCTTCGGGGCAAGAAGTGAGCTTCTTGGAGGATTTTCAACCGCTCCGGCTTTCGATGTTCCAAATACTACTGATGTGAGTCATGGCGTGTTGGATACTCCACTTTGCCATATCAGTTGTTGCTGTGTAGAATCTTGATCGAATCTAGTATTCTTCTCTCTGTTTCAGTTTGATGGGTTTCAGAAAGAGGCCATTCAGATGGTGAAGCCAGCGAAGGGAACAACAACACTAGCTTTCATATTCAAGGAAGGGGTCATGGTTGCTGCCGATTCTCGAGCAAGCATGGGAGGATATATCTGTATGTGTTTTTTTTTGTTTCTGTGAGTTATTGGCACATTCACAACTCACAAGGTATTATTTTCTGGGTTTTCTGCTATACGAGTCTTTTTGTAGGCATTACCTTAGGAAAGAGTTCAACTATGTATTGCCTATTACGAGTCCTTTTGTAGGCATTACCCTAGGAAAGAGTTCAACTATGTATTGCCTATGAAGGAGATTCTTCTTCTGTCACTGCTATCATTCTATCCTATTTATTTAACATGTACATTTGGTAGTTGATATAGACGTGAGTGTTACCTTATATGAGCTTTATAATGTTTACTGAAAAGATATTTGACCACTAACATCTGAGTGTCCATTTCAATTTTATCATTTACTTATCGGTTTGGTTAAATTATCCAGCATCTCAATCCGTTAAGAAGATCATTGAAATCAATCCGTACATGCTTGGCACAATGGCTGGAGGAGCTGCTGACTGCCAATTTTGGCACAGGAATCTTGGTATTAAGGTAATTTTGATGTTTGCTTAAGTAATTTAATGAATGGGTACACTATGTTGAGCATTTTCCTTCGACTAAAACCACAGGTTATATGTTTTTTCGTGCACATTGCTAATGGTTGTGAACTGGTCAAAGTGGAAGGAGATTTTTAGATGCTCAGATTAGATGCTTCCTCATGATTTTAGGATTAGAACTTCCACCTAGAAATTTAGGATGTCGGTCTGGTCGTTGGTTTTATACATAATTGTTTATCGTGTTAAATTTACATTTTTAGCAAGATTTTGCATCTTTGCCCCTGTGTAGTATTTCCAATATCAACCAGAAAAAAGAATGTTTTGTTGTGAAACACTAAGAACGATGATTGTGATCTGTGATTGGGGGGACCTAACTGTTGTTAGATATCGGAATATAAAGTTGGTTGACATTGTGTATATATTTGAGTTCCCTCTTGAAGTGATAGTAACAGCTAATTGGTATAAATTAGTGCCGGCTGCATGAATTGGCAAATAAGCGCAGAATTTCAGTCACAGGGGCATCAAAGCTTCTGGCAAACATTCTTTACTCTTACCGCGGAATGGGTCTATCTGTTGGGACAATGATAGCTGGATGGGATGAAACGGTAATGAAAGGTGGATGTTATGTATAGAAAATTTCAAAAACTTATGATGAAGAAATATCTAAATCTTCTCGGTTGTAGGGTCCTGGCCTTTACTATGTTGACAGTGAAGGAGGAAGGCTGAAAGGAAATCGGTTTTCTGTTGGTTCTGGTTCTCCTTATGCTTATGGTGTCTTGGATAATGGGTGCGAATATTTTTCCTTTGCTTCTATGTACTTCCATTCATGTTTGAACCAATGGATGCAGATAGAACCAACTGTTTGGGTAAAGAATTCCTGATTTTGAGGGGAAAGTCCCCCAACTCATGAATACTCTATCCTGCTATATTCAGGTACCGATATGATATGTCAGTCAACGAAGCGGCGGAGCTAGCTAGAAGAGCCATTTATCATGCAACTTTTAGAGATGGAGCCAGTGGTGGAGTTGCTAGCGGTCTCTCTCTCTCTCTCTCTCTCTCTCTCTCTCTCTCTCATTTTTCTTCTGTAGTTGTGCATAGGCGGTGATTCGCGTTATGATATTAATATGATTTGAACTTGTCCATTAACCAGTATATCACGTGGGACCAAATGGATGGAAAAAGCTTTCTGGTGATGATGTTGGTGAACTTCACTACAAGTACTATCCAGTTATGCCAAGTACCGTTGAACAGGAAATGGTTGAGGTAGCTGGGGCATGAGAGCCTGACGAAATTTGGACTTTCTCATCACATTCTACAGAAGTTATGTATTTGGAGATATGCTCCTGAAGCATAAATTTCGCTTAAGGTTGTGTAAACGTGATCCCTGAAACAACTAGTGAGTAGACATTGCACAATTACAAGAACACAACCATCATGGCCTTCCTATTATTGCATTTCGTCTTTTTAGTCAATCATCTGTTTTAAATATTATTCTTTTTGGTTTTTTCTGTAGTTTTTTCAGGTTTTATGTTTGGTCTGAGTCGTCAAATAGAAAAATAGCGGGTGGCTCAAATCGGCTAAAAAAGATCTGTTTACTTTTTTACTTTCATATTCGGCCGACTGGGACTCAGATAGACTGGACATGAGTTCTCACCCAACAGAAGTTGATCGTAAAGGTCATTGCTGGTTTTAACTAGCTGCTTTTAGTCGTGATGCCAAGTATTATATCCAAGGCTATGATCGTATTTTGGGTATCAATTATCCTCTAGTGAAAATATGCAATGGGGTTGGGTTGCTAGCGGTAGTAGTAAGTCAATGTCAATTTAAATGCATGCCTTTTTCATTATCCTCATTTTCATTTCCATCGAGTTTCCCTCATGTTTTTAGAATTTATAAATTAAAAGTAAAAATTCCTTAAACACCCTCTAATTTGGAAAAAAAGTGATAAATAAGTTCAGTTTAAAAAAAATGTGTTAATTTATGTGGAAAAATACAAGATTATTTATATAATCTATTTGACCTAATTATTTTTAAACTAAAACATGAAGTGAATATATTCATTTTAGGTTTAGGTGAATTCGAGTTTGAGTATTAAGTATTAAGTGAATTTAATTTTAGTGTTTTCATAATTAGAAAAAAAATTAGGTGTATTTTTCGTAATACATGTTAATGATTTAAAATTTAACAATTTTTGATGTTTTTGTCCCTAAAACTTAACATGAAACAATAGGAGCATTTGAGGATTTTTTCTTTAAAAAATATAGGAGACAAGTAAATAA
This sequence comes from Datisca glomerata, assembly GCA_003255025.1. Classification (NCBI taxonomy): domain Eukaryota; kingdom Viridiplantae; phylum Streptophyta; class Magnoliopsida; order Cucurbitales; family Datiscaceae; genus Datisca; species Datisca glomerata. Next base: position 1,711,255 of record QANY01009387.1, read on the forward strand.
AATGGTCAAGCAAGTGAGGATGATTTAGTCGGTAAATATCGCTGTCAATTTGTGTCCTCACCCAGGTTATGTTGTCATCTTTCGATCCTCCTTTTCAAAATGGAAGACCATTGATGTCTCTTTTGTTCTCCTAATTTTTTTTATCTGGTCTGTCTGATCATCATAAACATCTAAATTATCAAATATAGTTTTGTCATTTATAAATGATGCAGACAATCTGGTCTAGGATTAATTCCGATTTTTTTAGTTGATGAGGAAGAGCAGAAAAAAATCGGTGCATTAAATCATGAATGGGACCCCCCTCCCCCCTTCCCCATCTACCTTAACTTTACAACCAAAATACTGATTAGCCTAAGAATTTAATTGATCGCACATCAATTAGATTCAATACCTTGAGTACAAAGCAACTGATTCTTTGTTCATATATGACTTTCAAAGTCTTATCGCATCTTTCTAGTTTCTACCTATAATAACCAAGTTATCGTGATTTATCAGTCTTAAATATTTTTTTATTTTTTAATTTCTGACATGAGCTATTGACGTCTAACTAGACAGTCCATATTTTACATGTAATAGAAAAAGAAAAAAAGTGATAAATAGAAAAGAGTAATAAATATTCAATTTTAAATATAATGAAGTCAAAACATCACATCACATGTGACTTGCAATTCTACCAATATGAACCCTAGTATTTACAATTTCAACAAATATACAAAAATATTTGAAAAATTAGATTCCAGAATATCAACTGCTCTGAATGAAGACACGAGGATAACTAGAAAACATACAAGCTGTACATAACGTGCTTTTCTCTCTCTTCTCACTGTTTTTTTCCCCAAAATCTCTCTCTGTCTCAGCTTTATTAGCTTCTAAGCATGTTTTCATGATTGTGAGTAAGATATAATCATCGTGCGTATTATACTCAACAATTAAATAATGATATTACGACAGGAATAGTCTAAAAAATAATAATGGGAAAGTTTGTCAGTGCTGGAAAACATGAAAAAAAAGCAGAGAAGATCATGACGAAAACTGAAAATAAAAGTGTCTGTACGAGTTTCCAATTATTAATTAGCTACGAGCAAAGGGTATTATTAGTTGCTTGATATAGACAATTGAGTATCCCTTGTTTTATTTAAATGCCAACGCAAACTGTAGTCAAAATCTATATGTCAGCTCGGATACACAAGTGAATCTACTTCTTAGTTCTCATATTAACCAAATATAAGGTGGTATTTGTTATATGGGTATAGAAGAGAAATATGTTTTAGGAAGTTCTGAAAAGAATTCATGGATACTTAATTATAAGCCACAAAATGACAGAATAGTTATTGTCAATTTTAATTATTTGCATAATATATAAGAATGGTCCAATGGAATGTAGATGTACGTTGTTGGAGTGTGGGACACATTTATTGTTTCTCAGTAAGTTTCATGGAAATAAATACAAAATTAAGTCCTGTTTCGCAGACACTACTATTTTGTTTTTCTTTTGTTGTGACACAAAATGACTCAAAATATGTTACTCTTAACTTTTATTTAAGTTTCTTTTAAAATTTTCCAATATTAGATTTTTTTTTAAAAATATCCAAACACCTTTTCTCGTGGTTTTATTTGATATATATTTTGGTACTTAAAAATACTTCTAAAAAACTTAAATTAAAGTATTTGCTAAAATATTTTTAAATACAAACAAATATCATTCACAATGCATTTAAATGTTTTATACGAAAATAAAGATTCTTTTATGAGTTTAAGAGCGTTTCATCTAGAAATAATTTAGTATGTTATAAAATATTACTTCAAATCATATATACTTTATAAATGTTGATGTTTGAAACACATTTTAAAATGTAGAAGTAATTCTACAAAAAAAATGCATGCCCTACTGTTTCTTAAAAGACTTTTACGGATACATAAATATATTTTAAAAAATATATAAACGATTCTTAAAAAATATGTAAGACATAATTATGAACTAAAAATAAACACATTTTTTAACATTTTAACAAACATAAGAGTGTTTCTCAATCACAAACACACAATAAATTACGCGCGTAAAATAAAATTGGAGAAGTACCCTAAAAACATAAAACACCCTGAATTAGTTCAAAGTCGAGCAGGAAAAGAAAAGTTAAGTTGAAATTTCCATAACTTAAGAGAGCATATAACAACCTCATCATATTTAAGACAATAATAACAGACAGACCCCAACATAATAATACAATACTAAAAGCAACAATCTCCATTGCTTTTCTTCTACTTCCCTCTTTGCATTACCAATCTCTCTCCTCTCTCTCTCTCTCTCTCTCTCTCTCTCTCTCTCTCTCTCTCTCTCTAAGTGGGACATGGACCCCACCCAATCAAAATCTCCTCCATTCCAAGTCTCTTTCTCATAAAAACTACCCTCTCCACACCCAACTACCTGCCTCCATACTCACACTTCACTTCTCTCCTTCCCTCCACTTAACCTCACACCCTAACTTCACACTCACAACATCACTCCCTTCTAACTAACTCTTTGCTCTAAATTTCTCTGCATTCAGTATTGAGCAAACGACAAGGCCAGGAATGATCGTTATGAAGATCAAACTGTTCTTGGTGATGAAATTCCTGTTCGTGTTCCTGCAGTTTTTTAGTTTTAATCTTGCTCTCACGCCTGACGGTCTCTCTCTCCTCTCTCTAAAATCGGCCGTTGATCAGCCATCTGATGCTTCTGTATTCTCCGATTGGAAAGAGGATGATCCTACTCCTTGTCGCTGGTCCGGCATTTCCTGCATGAACATCACTGGTTTTCCCGACCCTCGCGTCGTTGGAATTGCGATATCTGGCAAGAACCTTCGGGGCTACATTCCGTCGGAGCTTGGATCTCTGGTGTATCTCCGGCGGCTAAACCTCCATAATAATAACCTTTATGGTTCGATACCTGTACAGCTCTTCAACGCTACCTCATTACACAGTATCTTTCTTTACGGTAATAATCTATCTGGTTCTCTCCCTGCTTCGATCTGTAACATACCGAGACTTCAGAATCTTGATCTTTCCAACAATTCACTTTCGGGACCGATTTCGGAGGATTTGAAAAATTGCAAGCAATTGCAGCGGCTATTACTAGCCAAAAATAGATTTAGCGGTGAAATTCCAACAGGTATTTGGTCCGAAATGGAAAATTTAGTTCAACTTGATCTCTCGGCCAATGATTTCAACGGATCGATTCCGGAAGACATCGGCGAGCTGAAGTCGCTTACTGGCACGCTTAATCTATCTTACAACCACTTTTCGGGTGAAATTCCGAAATCCCTTGGTGATTTGCCGGTTACTGTGAGTTTCGATCTTCGAAACAACAATTTGAGCGGCGAAATACCTCAAACGGGGTCGTTTACAAACCAGGGGCCAACTGCGTTTCTCAATAATCCTATGTTATGCGGGTTTCCACTTCAGAAAACTTGCCGAAGCTCCGACAAGAGTTCTCCTGAAAGTCCAAATTCAGTGCCGGAATCTGGTAATGCACCAAAGAAAGGCTTGAGTCCCGGGCTGATTATACTTATATCGGTAGCTGATGCAGCCGGAGTGACATTTATTGGCTTTGTAATAATTTACATCTATTGGAAAAGGAAAGATAATTCAAATGGCTGTAGCTGTACTGGGAAACGGAAATTCGGAGACGGCCAGAAAGCCCATATTTGTTCTTTTCCTTGTATGCATGGCCTAAAAAACGAGGACTCTGAAATGGAGGACTCTGACAAAGCTGAAGGAGGAAAAGGCGAAGGGGAACTCGTGGCCATTGATAAGGGTTTTACGTTCGAACTCGACGAGCTTTTGAGAGCGTCGGCGTATGTGTTGGGGAAGAGTGGGTTGGGAATTGTGTATAAGGTGGTGCTAGGTAATGGAATTCCGGTGGCTGTGAGAAGGTTGGGGGAAGGTGGAGAGCAGAGATACAAGGAGTTCGCGGCAGAGGCGCAAGCCATTGGGAGGGTAAAGCATCCCAATATTGTGAGACTAAGGGCTTATTACTGGGCGTCGGATGAGAAGCTTCTAATTAGTGATTTTATCTCAAATGGCAACTTGGCCTCTGCTCTTCGCGGTGAGTTCGTTAATCCCTTCTATGCTTTTACGCGATCTTTTGTTATTTTGTATCTACCTGTGTAGCTGAAGTCTTCGCTTTTCTCTTCTTTTGAGCTTAAGTATTCCCTTCTATGCTTTTCATATTAAGGTAGAAGATTAGTTAGATTAATTAAATGTGAGATTTAGTTTCTCAGGTTCGGATTTTAATACACTTTCTGTCTGATTTGAGAAATGGGGTCTCCTACTAATAGAGGTTCAGTTGTAGGAATGAAGGTCTGTGCTAACTGATTAGAGGGAGGGATATCCTCCTAGAGAGGTTCAGTTATACGAATGGAGGAGAAGAGATGAGAGGACTTGGTCAATTAAGCAGGTCAAATAGATGGAGAGCCTAGAGGGGCTTGGTAAAGCAGGTCAACTAACGGAGGTGTAGAAAGGAGGTATCATAGGCAGGGACAGATGCGAACTTTTTAACTACGACCCATGATGATTTTCCATAGTTGGGTCCACCTAACGAGCCATTTTTGATTGAGAGCTTCTTCTAAGGGGAGAGATACTGCCCTTTTCCCCTCACCTTTATAGAGTTCTTTTTTCGTTCTTTCTATAGAGTAGAGAATCTTAGCAGATCGAGGATAATAGAAGCTAGAAATCGCAACGTTTTTTCGGTCACGGTCAGTCATTAGTAAACCATATATCTCTATTGAAGAGTGTGTTTTAATTCAAATTATCGTTTCCCAATTGACCAAAAAAAATTCATAACATTATCCTGAACTAAATTCGCAACATCCGAATGTAAAAGGAGTTTGATACTTTCTAATTGGAATTTTACGAATTCTGGTGGGACTGGGGCATCTATTAGAATGGCAGTATAGTGTATATATATATATATATATATATTCATATATTTGATATTCTTTGTCTTGGAATTGTAAAGAGCATGTGCAATTTATTGTGGAATTCGAGTTAGTTCTTCTCGATTATTGGAGTGGCATGATAATTGCCCCGCGAGAGATCCAACAATCGGTTGGTCCCACGACACTAGCATACTGCACTTGCACAACTTCTGCTGGCATCGGTGATATTATGGCGGTGATATAAGGCTTTGAGGACTTTTAGGGTATTGTGTCTTTTTTCCACAAGAGAAAAAAGAGAAAAACTTTGTTTTGTCTTTTTATTGCTCGGGTGACCCACTGAGCTTAACAGATACTCCTAGCTTTTGGACTTAGGATGATCCAATGTCGTTGTTATTGATCTGTTTTAACTAGCCCATTGTTATGTATTACTATTCTCTATTCCTTCATATTATATAAACCTGTTAATCGTGATTCACGAAAATGTCTGTCTTTTAGAAATTTTTTGACACCCCATTCAGTAGACTTACATAATACAAGTAACCTTCTATTTGAAATGTACTCAGATTTGCATTTATGTTAGGTTTCAATGAAATAATTCAAAATCGTTAAATTTTAAACTAACATCATTTAAATAACATGTAATATCAAAATTACTCTTCATTCTCTCAATTATGAAAATGTCAAAATGAAAAAACAATTGTACTATATAAACCCTAGTTCATGTAAACCCGAAATAATCTGTGTATGTTTCGAGTAAGATAAATGGTTATATCGACTCAATGAGAAGAAGAATTTGTATTTTTACTTAAACAAACACATTCTACTGGAATGGATTTGCTTTATCAATTTTTTAAATAAAATGGTGTTTATGTTATTTAAGCTGGTAGTATAGTAGTGGGTCTTAGAGAAACTTACTTCTTTTTACCTGGCTATATATATCCCCAACAGAGTAATCTTTTAAATTAGCTTTTGTTTTTACTTTTTAGTCTGACTTTTTTGCCTTTCATTATTTATTAATCTATTTCGCTAATACTTTCCCCTCCGAATACATATTAAACTGATTTTCTCCATTAATGGGTTTAGTCAACGTCATTATAATCAAACAAACTGTAATATCTCTTGCTTAAATTAAGGCTCTTTGCATCTGCACTTTGCAACTCTTCGTATTAATTCCACATTGCATTAGTACATCCAGAAAATATATCTTAACTAAAAATTAAACCTCTCATTCTAGGGAAACCAGGTCGGCCATTAACCAACCTCTCATGGGCAACTAGGCTGAAAATTCTGAAGGGAACAGCTCGGGGATTGGCCTACCTCCACGAATGCAGTCCCAGAAAATTTGTCCACGGAGACTTCAAGCCGTCCAACATCCTCCTCGACAACGAGTTTCAGCCCCACATTTCTGATTTCGGCCTTAACCGACTAATCAGCATCACCGGAAACAACCCTTCTTCAGGCGGCTTTATGGGAGGAGCTCTTCCCTACTTTAACCCAGTACAAACTGAGAAAACAAACAACTATCGATCCCCAGAGGCTCGAGTTCCAGGTACTAGACCAACCCAGAAATGGGATATCTACTCCTTTGGAGTTGTCATGCTTGAATTGCTTACAGGAAAGTCCCCAGAGCTTTCTCCAACTACGTCAACATCACAGGAAGTCTTAGACCTAGTGAGGTGGGTGAGGAAAGGATTTGAAGAAGAAAACCCTTTATCAGATATGGTAGACCCGGTTCTCCTTCAGGAAGTCCATGCCAAAAAAGAGGTATTAGCAGTCTTTCATGTGGCTCTTGCATGCACTGAGGGTGACCCTGAGGTACGTCCTAGAATGAAAACTGTCTCTGAAAATCTTGACAGGATTGGAACATAAAGCAACGGTGGTATTATTAGATCAACAGGGTAATCAAAAGTCTTTTTAGTCCTGAATTTATAGAGGGCAATGGTTTTCCTTTGCCATATATTCCACGTGGCATATGTTCTGGCACTTTGCCAATTAGTAGTAGGCTTAATCAGATGCAATTTTTGTAGCCCAGCTGCTTTTTTGTGTGAGCATATGTATACTTTCTTTTTGGGGAAAATCAATTATTTGGACAAAGTCGATAAAAATAAAGAAAAATGATTATTGTTGCAAATTTGAATTCATGTATGTCGGCAAGAAGTGGAACGAAGACTTTGTCCCTTTTCAACATTTCCTAAACCATCAATTAAGAATATGATGGAAGAAGCTTTTATATTTCTTTTCACACAGAACTACTAGAGTTGTTTTCGATTATTAATTTGTTAGATTATCTCACATCGGTTCTGAAAAAGATCAATAGTCAATTTATAAGGGTGAAAAAAATATCACCTTTCAAGTTAACTTTTGAGGTTGAAATCTCAATAGCACTCAATACTAGTATCAGAGTCAGGTTCAGGTTTTTCTAATAAATCTTGAACCCAATACAAGTGAAGTGAGTCGTTGGTTCTCATACTCATAACTTGTGGTGATTCCGGGTGAAGTGAGTTGTTGGTTACCCGACTCATGACCTGATGTATGATGATCCAGATAAAATGAGTTGACAGTTATATGACTCAAGACATGATGATTGATGAATTCAGGTAAAACGAGTTGATGGTTATCCGGTTCAAGACTCAATATATGATGTGAGAGATTATTAGAATTACCTCACATCGATTATGAAAGAATTTATAAGTAAGAGAAAATTTTAATTCTCAAATTAATTCTTGAAATTAGAAAATTCAACGACATGGCCCGTTGAGCATGTAATGACCAAAATTCTTTTCATAGTTAAAAAAACAACTATTTTTATTCTGACCAAAATTAAATATTTAACAATGATTTTGGTTCCAGCCAAGTGGATGGGTGGAATGGCGGTAGAAGTAGAACCCACGAGAGGTTAGATATTTAACTCAGAATTCTGTAAGGGTTTTATTCAAACATCATTTAAAAAGTGTGTTAAATAATCAGAAATAATAATTATTAAAAGAATAGTCAACAAAAATCTGCAACTTGATTTACCGTAACTCTCATAATTTAATTTAAAAAAAAAACAATGATGATATAAGTTATAGTAACATAAAGAATATAGCATTTTCTCTTTCTGGTCTGACTCTCCCGAGCTGGGAAAGAGGGTTGATGAGGATATAGGAGTATCAATCCATTCTAAACGAGTCGGTGATTGGACAATTCTATCCTACCCGAGCTAAGGGCTATTCTATCGTGTACGTCATAATCTCAACCCTGATGATTTGTCAGGACACGTGGCTCCTTTAGGAAGGGAGTTCGAAGAATACCCATAACAATCGTCGCAATAACAAGGCTGGGGCATGAATCTGCTGCCCCTGAAATTGAAGGTAGAAACCCAATCCATTCGTTAAAGTTAATCCCCTTCCATTCAATCCCTTTACTTGTATTGGCCGCCATTAACAATACATTCAATTCACCAAACCGGATTCAACAAGGTGGCTCAAGATTCGGGTAGTCTCCGTTATATATTAGTAAGTTCCAATTTAACACTTGCCATTAACAACCCATAAAAATGCAAAAAACAATACAAAATTTGGACAAAAAAAAGCGAACTATCCTAATATTTGTTGTAATTTATAACTTCAGCTTTACTTAAACTTTTATTTACGTTATTTTCATCTTAAATGTAGTCTCTTAATTTTATCATTTTCACTTTGCGAAGAAAATGAAGACCATGGTGAACATGAATAAAATCACCACCAAAGACACGTGTACTAAAAAGAGTCAATCAAGAGAGAATGTAAAGATCACCGACGTGGCATAACGAAAGAAGCCGAATTAAAAAATAGTGGACTCAATCGGAAGGCTTGACTCAGTTCAGTAGTTAAAGCTGAATTTCATGAATCTGAGAACATTCTTGCATTCCCCTAGTTATGGTGGAAATTCCCCAAATTCAATTGTAATCTCTCAATTACGGTTAAATATTCCTAGAATAAGGTGAATATTCCGTTTTTGAGAGAATATTTCCATCTTATGAATATTTGATTAGAACTTAAGAATGACCTATAAATAGAGGCTAATTATAAGCGTAATTCATTCAATACAAGCCAAGAGAGAACTCATTCTTCGTGCATTACAATTACTCTCTTTCTCTCATAAATTTCTTATTTGTTCTTCGAGTGTCAGAAAAAAAACTTTTACATTTTGGTGCTCTTGTTGAGAGGGAAGAGAAAACCTCAAGAAAAACCCTTCCAAAATCGAACAATGCCAGAACCAGATCAAACACGACCCTTAACGAGGGAAACAGAACTTGGGATGAGGATGATCATGTCAATCAATCCGCTTCGCCAGTTGAAATACTCCAGACGATCTTGAATGAGATGCAGGAGATGGAGAAGATGAATACTGAAATGCTACGCAATGCGTGACAAACAGTGCAAGACCAGATCAACACACTGCAACAAGAATTTGCATGGACACATGTGGAGGTTAGCCAACGAACCAACTATGAAGAACAGGAAAATCATTCAGAAGGAGCAGACGAGAAGCTAGGCGGGAGGACAATGAGAACATCAGGAACGTGTAGAATGAAGACATAGAAATCCAGTCCTAACTCCATACAAAAGAAACAACGAGAGAAGCCCGTAAGTCATGACCGAAGAGGCTATGGGGGAGATGCTGAAAAGAAAAATGATGGAGCTGAGGAATCTGGAGAGTGCAGGAAAGGCTGATCTCGAATCGTTCACCAGAACCCCCTGAGTCTAGAGCTGAGGAATCTGGAGAGTGCAGGAAAGGCTGATCTCGAATCGTTCACCAGAACCCCCTGAGTCTAGAAATCCTACTGGCCCCGATACAAAAGAAGTTTGTGGTGTCAAAGTTCAAGTGCTATGAAGGAAAATCCAATCTGGTGGAACATCTCAGACGATTCAAGTAAGTTATGGCGTTGTATCAGCACGAGAATGCGCTGATGTGCTGAATGTTCCCAACCAGCCTAGATGGAACTGCTTTGAAATGGTAGCATTCCCTTCTCGCTCATTCGATTAGTAACTTTACTGTCATATTTATTGTCGTTTTGGAGCAGTACTCTACATATCATACGGTGATAGAAAACACATAGTACCTCTTAACTATTTTCACCAAGAAAGAAGAATCTCTGCGTGAATATACACAGATTCAAAGCGGAGATGACTAATGTAATAACCCATTTCCTTTAAGAGTAATTTTGTAATTATATTGTATACTTATATGTATAAGTGCATGTACCCTAAGCTACCCTAACCTAATTATTCATTCTTAAATCTCTTCCCCTCAACCGCATTTCGGTAAACTCTCTCTGCCTGTTTCTTTCACTCTATACTTCTCCTTATCCAATTTTCTCTCTTTCACATATCTCTCCATTTACTCAATTTTTAGCCAGCCGAATAAATGGGTGATTTGAATCCATTTTATCTTAAATATACAAAGTTTGTTTACACAGAGCGGGCATTTCTTATTCATTTATGAAACTTGGGTTTGTTAACAATAACTATTCAATTGCTTTTGGTTTTATTTACAGATTTTTCTCGAGCGTTTATTTTATGAAAAGGTATTTCTACGTGGCCTTCTAATCCTTCATCCAAGGGGTTTGTGTAATCAAATAAATTAATGTTTCTTACACAATAAAAAAGATTTTTTTTACTCAAGTGAGTAATTGTCATTCTTAAACAATTCATTTAACATTTGATTTATGTGCATTTTTTTACCCGAAGCAATTGATTTAGATTTTGATTGACATCACTATTGTTTGGAAACCTTGCGATTTACCCTTTTATTTAGGCTGAGTTTATTTTCAATCAGTGTGTTAATTAGACACGTGTTGACTCATCGACTCCGATCAATCAGTGTGTTAATTAGACACTAATTATTTTACAGAATTAGATTCTTACAGTAATTTTTGCTTACCTTAACTCATGGTCCATTTTATCTTCACTTTTTCATTTTTTCCAAGTTATCATTTTTACAAGTTATCCAATCAAATGTCACAGTCTACTCACTTAACACTCAAAATCTCCCTACCCACCTCATTTCAGCTTCTTCATTTTTTCATTTTTTTTACTTATTTGTTTTGTTCTTCTTTCCTCTTCGTTTTCTTTTACGTCTTCTTTTTTGTCTTCTTCCTTCTTCATGCAACAGTAAAGGATTATTAGTTATTCTCTCTCGAACATGTAAATGTTTTGTTTTCTTCTTTTTGAAAATATTTACTTGTCTTCTTCTTTCCTTCATGAATTTTTCATTTTCATGAGTTTTCTGAGAATATTTATTTATTTTATTTTTCAGGATCATTGCTTAAAGTTCATTTATTGTACAAGATCACTGCAAGATGATGGTGTAGTGTTAAATGAGGTTTACACGAGTACTACACGAGCCTCGTGTAGTCATCGTGTAGACTATACACAGGGTACACGAGCCCCGTGTAGACCTCGTGTACACTACACGATCATTGTGTAGTGCATCAGAAACTTTTTTAGCAGTTCACGAGCATCGTGCAACATCTATTACACTACACGAGGACTCACGATCATCGTGTAGTGTACATGATGATGACATGATGATCGTGTACTCCTCGTGTACACTACACGATCATCGTGTACCCTACACGATGGAACTACACAATCATTGTGTAATCCTCATGTAGTCTTCATGATGGAACTACACGATCATCGTGTAGTCCTCGTGTACATTACACGATTACACTACACGATCATCGTGTAGTACACTCGTGTACACTACACGATCATCGTGCAGGACTTATTATAGTACACGAGATCTACACGATTATCGTATAGTGTGCACTACACGATGGTTGCATGATCATCGTATAATATTCCATTTCATTGTGTATTCTTCTTGTACTGACTTCCTTCATTAATGTATATACAGATATGTTTAAAGTTAAAATTTTTATAATCCATGATGGAGATTAGGTGAAAAATGGTACAACATTGTCTTTTAGTGGAGAGAAGACCAAATTATTGAAGATATCTACTAACTGCAATTACCACGAGCAATTGAGTATATTGCATGAAGAACTTCAAATAGACCCTTCAAAGTATGATATGTCCATCAAATTTTTTTATAGAAGCCATGTCCTCTGCCCTCATGCTTAAATTTTAAAGGATAAAGATTTACAGCTCTTTGTTAAGGATAATGGATCAGAATCACTTTGAAGCCCATTATTTGTACGTACCAAGCCAAAAAAATTTCCATCTCAAAGCTCGGTTCCTCAAACGACAATGTCACAACAACCTCGGGTCCCTGAAACTATAGGGTTTTATCAAAGTTGGGTTCCTGAAACACAAATGTCACGACAACCTCTACATGAAAGCATTCCTCACTTTAAGAGTGTTGATCAATTTGAAAGGAACTATCATGATGATTATGTTTTTTGTCATGGCTATTATAATGTTTTCGAGGATGAGGATGTTGATGTTGATGTGGATGATGATGATTTTGATCAGGGGGCGTATGTATGAAATGATGCAATCCGTGGAGATGAACATGATGAAGCCATCGATGGAGACAACCATACAACAATTCCAGACTTGAATACTGGTCTTGAACCCGATTCCACTTGTCCATTGCCATCACAACCTGATTTGAATGAACAAGGTCCTAGGTCCAGTGAGCAATGGGCTGATTTGAATCATGTTGTATGAGACACAATAAATATGGATGATTTGTACAATGATAAAGCTGAGTTGCTTAAGGTTGCTCATATGATGTCTATTCGGAGAATTTTTGAGTTTGGGATCTTCAAGTCAAAACAGTCAATATTGGTACTTGTATGTGTTGAGAAAACATGTCAATGGAGGTTGCATGCCATGAAATTGAAAAAATGTTCATACTTCAAAGTTACAAAGTTCATCAATACACATACATGCGCATTTGAAGTATTGATTGGTCATTCTATACAGTCCAAATACACGGGTGTCAGACGTATATATAGGCTAAAAGACATAATTGAAGATGTTCGGCTTGATTTCATTGTCAACATAAGTTATCATATGGCATGGAGGGGTAGGGAATATACATTGAAATTAGTTCGACGGTGTCCTGAAGACAACTATAGGATGCTCCTAGCAATTGTCGCATGTTAGAATAAAAAAATCCAGGTACTTATTTTTTATTTTTCCATCATAATGTTTACACGACTACTACACGCGCCTCGTGTAGCCATCGTGTAGTCTACACGATGGTTACACGGACCTTGTATGGTCATTGTGTAGTCTACACGATGCCTACACTGACTACGTGTAGTCTACACGATGGTTACACTGACCTCATGTAGTCATCGTGTAGTCTACACGATGGTTACACAGACCTTGTGTAGTCTACACGATGCCTACACTGACCTCAAGTAGTCATTGTGTAGTCTACACAATGATTACACGGATATCGTGTAGTCTACACTATGGTTACATGGATCTCGTGTACGCATCCTATACACTATGTACTTTGTCGATTTTAATACTGCAATATTAAATATTTTTAGGATAACAACACACATAAAGATCGATGAGCAGGATCATTTTAAATATTTTTTCATGGCTCTTGGACCCTCTGTTCATGGATTTTTCAACTGTATACAACCTGTCATTGCTGTTGACGCGACCGCCTTAAAAGCCAAATAAAAAGGGGTATTATTTGTTGCAGCAACAAATGATGGGAACAACCAAATATATCCCATTGCATTTGAAATTGCAGATTTAGAAAATAATAATTCATGAGAATGATTCTTTCGTAAACTTCACGATGTAATCGGTGATCCAGAAGACTTGGTGTTTGTATCCAACATGCATACAAGTATGCTAAATGATGTACATGATGTATTTCCCAATGCGTTTCATCAAGCTTGCATCTTCCATATGAGCCAAAATATCAAATCAATTCATTAAAAGGAAGATGCGGTTGCATTGTTTTTTAAAGCAACAAAGGTATACCGTCAATCATAATTTGATCGGCAGATGACTCATTTTACAGATGCATTTTCAAATATCTCACAATACGTGTCAGTGGGGAGAGTTGAGAGGTGGGCACATTCCCGTTTTGATGGAAGGCGATACAATATAATGACTACAAACATCGTGGAATGTGTGAATGGGATTTTGAAGGATGCTAGAAAGCTTCTCATTACATGCCTTATAGAACATATCTGGACATGTTACAACGGTGGTTCTATTAACGACATGCAACTGCCTGACAATTCACCTCGCAGATAACAGATTGGGTTGGGACTAAGCTTAATAAGAAACATCTTGCATCACATACACTATCATTGTTTCTTTCTGACATCCACGAGTTTCGTGTTGCGGTTGGGGGTAGGGAAGCAGTGGTAAACTTACATCTTAAGACTTGTACGTGCAGAGAATTTGATCATGATCAAGTTCCATGCATGCATGTCGTCAGCGCAATATTTCCACATACAGTATTTGTTCGATGTTCTATAAAAATGAGGCTCTAATTGTTGTATATGCGGAAATAACACATCCTCTCAGAGATCAAGCAGATTCAGTCATCAGTTAGGTGATTAATGAAAATGTGTTATTGCCACCTATAACGAGGCAGCAAAATGGCAGACCTGGGACATAGAGATTCCATCTAGAGGTGAGGAAGTAGTGAGACAGAAGTGAAACTGTTGTGGGCAAATTGGCCACAACCGACAAACGTGCAGAAATCCAATTCCTCTACCTCAACGGGATGAGCAAGCCACTTAAATATAAGTAACGACCTTTGTAGACTTAAATTAAATATTAAAATAGAAATATACTTGTGTTTGTTATTTAATAATGTCATAAAGTTTAATTAGCCTACATGAATTCTACACGATTCCCGTGAAGTCCTCGTGTAGTCTACACGATGCCCGTGAAGTCATCGTGTAAGTTACATGAAGACTACACGATGCCTATGAAGTCATCGTGCAGGCTACATGAAGACTAAATGATGCCCGTGAAGTCATCATGTAGGCTACATGAAGTCTACACGATGCCTGTTAAGTCATCGAGATGACCAAACCACTTAAATATATAAATATACTTGTGTATGTTATTTAATAATGTCATAAAATTTAATTAGCCTACATGAATCCTACACGATTCCCGTGAAGTCATCGTGTAGGCTACATGAAGCCTATACGATGCCCGTGAAGTTATCAGGATGACCAAGTCATTTATATATAGAAATATACTTATGTTTGTTATTTAATATTGTCATAAAGTTTAATTAGCCTACATGAATCCTACATGATTCCTGTGAAGTCCTCATGTAGTCTACACGATGATTACACGATGCTTGTGAAGTCATCGTGTAGGCTACATATCGTGTAGCCTACACAATGACTACACGACTCGCGCGAAGTCATCTTATCGGCTACATGAAGACTACACGATGCCAGTGAAGTCATCGTGTAGGCTACATGAAGCCTACACGATACCCATGAAGTCTTCGTGTAGGAAAGCCTACACTAAACATATAGAAACAAAAAAAACTCATAATTATAGTTCACAATTTAATAAAATAAAAATGCATAAAATATACCTATATTATTTTGGTTAACATTGCCACGTGCAAATAACTCAATTGCAATTCGTCTTCGATATTCTGACATTTGTTGTTGAATTATTTCTTGGAGGTTCTTCCCATATGCGAGTGCTTCGACAAACTTAAGGGTAAATACCCCACAATCGAACCTACAAAACACATAAAATGCACAAACATAATTAAATAACGTGTATAAACTTTTAAGTGGACTTTCAAAAAAATATATATTTCACTTATTCATTCTTTTGTTGTGGACATTTCATGATCTCATATTTCCACTCATCTTTGGGTTTAACTCCTATCTTCTCTCATAAATATTCATCATTTGAGCTAGCCGAGGGACAATTTTCATGAAAGGTTTCATTATTTCAATGTACAATGAACGTTAATATGGCGTGTTCATGGAGTTATAAATACGAATACACTGGTCATTCAAATCAAGCTCAACCGCAATCCAATGATTGCAGTTTAGATTCAATGCAAAGATAATCTTATCCGACTGTTCCCAGCTCTTTTCAAAGTTCGTCTGCAAGCCGAGGACTAGGTACCGAAGCTGATCATCAACATCAATATCCCAGCTTGCGGGATCTTGCTCTAGCTCTGCCATTCGGCCAGACAAGTTCCCCTGTAATGTCACAGAAAAAAACTTAAATCCTCAACGTCAATAAAAATGGTCATGAAGACAACACGATGCCCGTGAAGGCCTCGTGTAGAATACATGAAGCGTACATGAGGCTCGTGAAGGCCTCGTGTAGAATACACGAAGTCTACACGAGGCCCATGAAATACTCGTGTAGAATACACGTAGTCTACACGAGGCCCGTGAAAGACTTGTGTAGAATACACGAAGTCTACATGAGGCTCGTGAAGGACTCGTGTAGAATACACGAAATCTACACGAGGCCCGTGAAGGATTCATGTAGAGGTTTCATTATTTCAATGTACAATGAGCGTTAATATAGCGTGTTCATGGAGTTATAAATACAAATACACTGGTCATTCAAATCAAGCTCAACCGCAATCCAATGATTGTAGTTCACATTCAATGGAAAGATAATCTTATCCGAGTATTCCCAGCTCTTTTCAAAGTTCATCTACAAGCCGAGGACTAGGTACCGAAGCTGATCATCAACATCAATATCCCAGCCTGCAGGATCTTGCTCAAACTCTGCCATTCGGCCAGACAAGTTCCCCTGTAATGTCACAGGAAAAAACTTAAATCCTCAACGTCAATAAAAATGATCATGAAGACAACACGAGACCCATGAAGGCCTCATGTAGAATACATGAAGTCTACACGAGGCCCATGAAAGACTCGTGTAGAATACACGAAGTCTACACGAGGCCCGTGAAAGACTCATGTAGAATACACGAAGTCTACATGAGGCTCGTGAAAGACTCGTGTAGAATACACGAAGTCTACATGAGGCTCGTGTAGAATACACGAAATCTACACGAGGCCCGTGAAGGATTCATGTAGAATACACAAGGCCCGTGAAGGCCTCATGTAGACTACGGTGTGCAGTTCATTAGATTGAAAAACAAATCTTACTTGCAGAATCAAATCACCAACACTGATTCGAAATGAGGGTTATATTCTTGCAAATCCCTGCTCATGAGCTCCAAGTATGCATCGATATGCTGCAATATATTAAAGATTAGTTAAGATATTTATAATTATATTAAATACCACATTGAAAAGATTATAAATAACTTCTTACATCTGACTCAAGCCATTGATAAGGTGAAAAGACTTATTTTTTGAACCAGGTAAGGTCAAAGGTGCAAAATCCAACGTCTACTTTCTCATTCATGTACAACGTAATTATAGATCAAAATTAGGTACACGATTGGTTTACTACACGGTTGTTACACAATTTCAGTGTAACCATCGTGTATACTACACGATGTCAGTGTAACCATCATGAATACTACACGAGGTCAGTGTAACCATCGTGTAACCTACACGAGATCAATGTATACTACATGATGATTTCACGAGGTCGGTGTAACCATCGTGTAGTATGCACGATGACTACACGATGTCAGTGCAACCATCATGTAAACTACACGAGGTCAGTGTAGCTATCGTGAGAAGAAGACGTGTACAAGAAAATTACATAACTTACTTTTCCCTTGGAGAGGGGCTTTAAAACATGCTTCATCCTTTGAAGATACATCACCATATACTTGAAAAGATTTGAAGTACGTTTTGGCAATGATATTCTCATAATCTTTTTTCCTTCGATGCTTATGAGTTTCAACATATTCAGTTTCTAATTAGGTGACTCTAGGACTTGAGATCTTTTTATCTTCCTCTTACCAAGTTCACCAAGGTAGACAGGCTCTTCTTCTTCTCCATCGTTGGACTGCTTCATTGACCAAACTGAATTCATCAATGCATATACTATCGATGCAACCTTTTGTTCTTCTTTTTTTGTTTCTTCTTCTGCTTTATTTTCAGCTTCTTATCTTTTTTTTATTTTTTTATTTCTTCCCCTTTATTCCTTCTAATTCTTGTTTTCTTCACCTTCTTCCCTTCTTTATTTTTAGCTTATTCTTCTTTGTGTATTTCTTCTTCTTCTTTTTCTTTTTCTTCTTTTGTTTTTTCTTATTTTGCTTCTTCTTCTGCTTCTTCTTCTTCTTCTTCTTCTTCTTCTTCTTCTTCTTCTTCTTCTTCTTCTTCTTCTGTTTCTTCTTCTTTTTATTCTTCCTTTTGTTTTCTCTTCTATTTATTTTTTCCCTTCTATTTTTTCTTCATCTTCATTCTTTTCATCTTCCTCCTCCATATTACCTTCCTACTCTTCGACCTTCTCTTCTTCCTTTTCCTTTTTGTCTTTTTCTTCTTCCTTCTGTTCCTTCTCTTCGTCTTCTTCCTTCTCTACCATATCTTCTTCTTTTTCATCCTTTTCTCCTTCTTCATTTTTTTCACTTCCTTCTCAATCTCCGTCTCCTCCCCATCGCTAGCCATCATCACGGCAGATCGAGGACATAATGAGTAATCATCTGGCCTCGATGTTACCAGATGATCCATCAAAATCTTAATTTGAGAATTTGCAAAGAAAATGTCTGATTGCATGAACAAAATCTTCTTGTCCATTGAAGTGATCTTTTGGTCCATTCCAATCTGACATTTCCTCACCCAATCTTCATGTCCACTAAACTTCTAGGACACAACCTTCTTCTCCTCTATTTTTCGATGGCCTCTTCGGACCTCTTCCTTTTCTTATTCTCCTCTTCCTTTTCAATGGACTACTCCTCCTCACTAGCCTCATCTTCTACTGGAAAGGGTGACTGAGGAGGCATCGGCTAAAAAAACATTTATTATTAAGCAAACAAAATAGAAAAATGTGACTATAAATCGGTTACATGGACCTCGTGTAGTCATCGTCTAGACTACACAATGGCTACACGAGGTCCGTGTTCCAGAAGAAGAATGGTAGAAAATGATTTTGAACATACATTCTCTCTAGCTACTGATCTCTAGAAGTTTTCTTCTTCTTCCTCCTCAGTAGGGACCAACGAAAGAACTGTCAACTAAAAATACATGAAATATAAATTAGTATATGTGACGGTAATATAAATGAACTCGTCAACATAATTCACCAACATACATTCTTCTGCGAATTATTTTTTTGAAGATTCTCAACATGCATTATTGTGGTCGGACACTACTTGAGAATCCTTGACACCTTGGTCAAAACCTGGTTACCATACAAACTACCCACCGAGGGGATAATTTCAAATAATCATACCTATTTAAACAAAAGAGAGTAATTTAGTATTCAACACATAAATATTTCAATACCCATGAACAACATCGGGGGATTTCAGTGTTTTTTTCTTGATCTTTAAGATCACCAAAAACAACATTTAGATTATTCATAACTAATAATGATTTCATTGTTTTTTAGAACGAGAGCTCTCCCCATGGATATTGGTTGAACGCTTCAGGGTCGTCAACCAAAACCAACCATCTCTTCTCAATTAGGGTACGATACTCCTTTCCCAACAGAAAATGCTCTAGCAAATAAATCAGAGCTATCTTGATCCAATCAAAATCTGACTTATATTCATAGTTTTTAAACTTCTCTTCCAACTCAGCCATGGTTATCGATTAGGCTTTGGGAAAGTATAGATCAAAGAGTCTGTTGGGGCCACAAGTCTTCTTCTCATCCCGGGCTTCACCAAATTTAGTCTGGTCATCAACGAGAACTCTTTCTTAAAAAAGCACAATGGTTCCTCATTAACAAGAAACCAGATTTCCTCCTCATATGGAGTGTGGTTGACATATTCAACCTCCATGTCTAGCATCTGGTGGCAGACAATTGTTGAAAACTTCAGGGCTGGGAGATCAAGGAGATGGCCAAAGCACGTATCCCTGAATAGGGAGGGTTGAGGAGTTGTCAGCTGGGTCTTGATAACCTTTACG
This sequence comes from Datisca glomerata, assembly GCA_003255025.1. Classification (NCBI taxonomy): domain Eukaryota; kingdom Viridiplantae; phylum Streptophyta; class Magnoliopsida; order Cucurbitales; family Datiscaceae; genus Datisca; species Datisca glomerata. The sequence continues at coordinate 1,731,145 of QANY01009387.1, forward strand.
CAGTGGGTATTGCACTTTGCATTGATCCTTGCTTTTAGAATTGTGTTAACATCATAGACGTATCTTAGCTGCATTTTTTATGAGGCCATAACTTGTAGAATATTCAAGGCAAACATAAGATCGTGAAATGTACACTACGCTCGTGTAGTCATCATGTAGACTATAAGAGGGGTACATGATCCTCGTGTAGCCCTCGTGTAGACTACACAAGCTTTACACGACCCTCGTATAGCCAACATGAGGCTTACACGACCCTCGTGTAGTCCTCTTATAGCCTACACGAAGCTTACACAACCCTCGTGTAGACTACATGAGGCTTACATGACCTTGTTGTGATTCAGACATCCACAAAGAACAGAAACACATAAATCCATAAAAAAAACCCTCAGAAACCCCAAAAAAGTACCTCAGAATTGAGAAAAAAATTCAGGAATCCGAAAACTTACCTTGTTGTTTTTTCTTGCTGTGGGAGATGAAGACTCAAGGATTTGTAGAGGGGGAGAGATGTTACGACTTTGTGAGAGGGAGAGAGAGAGAGAGAGAGAGTAACAGTAAGAGAGAAGTGAGGGAAATACAATTGAGGTACACGAATGGGTGGAGTTTCGTGTAATCATCACTTTTTCTTCAAGCTGTCGTTTGGAATTCGTGAAGGGTTTTTTGGTAAATTCATAAGATGATTGTGAATTGAAGGTTCTCCAGGGGTCATAGTAAGCAAAAATTAGTGTAAGGGTTTAATTCTACAAAATGGTTAGTTTATGGGTCTACTTTAGCAAAAAAACCTCTTCTAAATCTTTTTTTTGTATGGTTCTATAGTTTATACCTTATAGCGATTGTTATTGAACACTTTAGTGATCGAGGTGTCTGGATTTCAGGTCAATAGTTGATTGCTAGTTATTTTATTCCGGTCCAGGTAACTGAGCTTATATGGTGATGTAGTTCCTAAGTAAAATTTTCACGTTTTGACAACCCAACCCACCTCAGAATATTACGAAATTAATTATGTGAACCTATGGAATATTTGAGGTCAGCCAGTAAGAACTCTGGAATTGTTAGGAAAACCCCTAGTTTAAGTTGTGTCGATTTTTACCCGAGTTTGTGCTTAATGTTAGTTCTCGTTTTGGGGTTACCGTTCTGTACTGAATATATATAGTGCTACATGTTTCAGGAGTTTCAATTCTGTAGTTATTTAGCACGCGATCAGGTAAGTGAAATATTACATATGTAACTACTTGGTTGCTTTGTTGTTTCTGAAAAACGTCGATTTAATTTTGAGTTTCTTTTCCTTGTTTGGTTGTTGTCTTATGATGTATTCATTGTGATGTAATATTGTACTCTAAATAATGATGTATTCTATGATTCCGAAATTTGATAATCGAATGTGATATAAGATATGAAAGATTATTGTATGATCACATAATGTAAAGTATTGTGCCGTTAGAGCCGTGTACCCACCAAACCTTTGTATATGCTACCTCGTCCTTCGGGAGAGGTTCTCTGAATATTTTGTGGTTAATTATGTGGGAAGGTAATTTATTGCAACTGGTTTCTCCTCTTCAAAGGTGCAGAATGGTACTTGTGAGAAATGTCATTTGTACGTACCTTACAAATCTATGAAAATGCTCTGGTTAGTTATGTGGGAAGGCAATTATTGCAACTGGTTCCAGCTCTTTGAAGGTGCGGAATGGTACTCATGAGAAAGGTCACTTGTACGTGCCATATAAACTAACAACTTACCGACTGGTAATTTATGTTCTGCTCTAGGTATGGTGGCGAGTTGTAACAGAAGTTGGCCAACGTCTTTGTAAGAAAAGTTATTAACGCTGTGAATGAATGATAAAGGTATATGTAATATTCTATATGATAGAATGGTATGCGTTGTATGTGATTGCTTGTGTGTGAGGTTATGTATGTGTGGTTTTACTTAATTGGTATATTTTTGTCCTCATTTCATTTTATTTTACAATTTTTCATATGATGATAAATATGATGGTCGAAGAGATCTAGAGTCTCTAGTAACGGACAAGAGTCATTGATTATTGTTTTAAGTCTTAGAAATTATTTACTTGATGTTATGTTTGATTTTAATTAACTCGTGAGTCTCCAAAACACGTACTCTTTATGTAACTACAATATGTCATTTTATTTAGTCTGAGTTAGTAAAACAAAATTGACCTAGCTTCCGCGACGTTTTTGGTTAAATAATTTAACTAAAACTTAGTTAAATTTCCAAGATGTTACAACTAAGGTAGAGAATTGTGACGCTGAGTTGCCAGATTGGCTTTCAGACGGGCGCTAGATCCAAACTTGCCCCTCTTCGAGGACCTGTCAAAGGTTAAACCATTGACCATGGCTGAAACGTTCCAATGACATAAACCTACATCACGTTGGAAGAAGAGAAGAAAAGTTTGCTTTAATTGGCAGAGCGAAGGAATGATGAGTCCCGAAAGGAAGAACAGAACTCTAGGAATGACTACAAGAGAACTGAGAATGATAGTGAACAAGGTGATAATAAGCGGGACAAACCAAATATCAATGGAGATACGCTAATGATGTTCATCCTAGAGACAAGGTTTACTCACATCTCACAATGTCAGCAAAATCAAGTCCTTGATATGATAAAAGACAAGCCTTGGTTGAAGAGGCTGACCCTTCTCACAAAGAAGCCGCACTACAAAGACAAAGACAAATACTGCTCATACCACATGAGTAGTAGACATTACACAAATGACTACTTCAAGCTAAAGGATTACGTTGAGAAACTGGTCAAAGACGATTACCTCAATCAGTATGTGAAAAGAGAAGAACCGAAATAAGAGGATGAAAAGGAAGATCGTAATAGGGAAAAACGTGATAACGGGAAGCAACCACTCCGAATTGTTGATACTATTATTGCGTTAACTGAACAAGAGGGAACCACAAGGAAAGAAATGAAAGTATACTACAAGAAGCCAATGCTAGAAGAGAACTGGGAACGAGGAAGTTCTTCGAATGATATTCGATGACTTGGATCTGGAACATGATGAGCGTCACAATGACGTCCTAGTCATTTCAATACAAGTCAAAAATTGGTTATTAAGGAGAGTATTGGTTGATGACAGGAGCATCATGAATGTTTTGCATCAGTCCACACTTGAAAAGATGTCCATGGGAGACCAGCAACTACAAGAACCACCACAAACTTCATGTTATTAATTACCTCATCCCCATATAGCGCTATCCTGCGTGAGAACCATTTTCCGCAAGGGAACGGGCAAGTTGAGAGGTCAAATCAGATTATACTTGACAATATGAAGAAATGACTAGAATCAACCAAAGGAAAATGGGTAGAGGAATTGCCAGTAGTGTTGTGGGCATTCAGAATGACTCCTAGGGAGACAACGGGCAAAACTCCATTCGTTCTAGCGTCGAAATAGAAGCAATAATACCTATAGAGATTGGAAACCCATAATAAAATCAGAGCTAACTAAGCAATAAATTGAAGAACTTATGAAGGAGAATCTTGATTTATCAGAAGAACGAAGAGAAGCAGCTCTGATCCGAATGGCCCATTATTATCAGAAAATAACAACTTACTTCCAAAGAAGGGTTAGAAGACATGATTTTCAGAAATGAGACCTAGTTCTAAAGAAAATCTTTCAAACTGAAGGAAAGTGTGGACCAACTTGAGAAGGGCCCTACATTATCAAATGAATTGGTGGCAGCGAATACATTACTTGACAATAGAAGAAGGAGCAGAACTCACAAAACCTTGGAACGTTGCTTATGAGAAAAAGCATTTCATTTAAATTATGACTATAATTCTTTCCCGCAAGGTTTTTTCATGTATTCCCCTTGGAAACGGGGAATCCTTCTCCCTAAAATGTAGAAACGAAAGGTTGGTATTCTCGTGGCCTAAGCCCTTGGGAGCGGGGAAACCTTCTCCCTAATATGTGGAAACTAAATGTTAGCGGTCTCGTGGCCTATGTCCTTAAGAGGGGAAAAACTTTCTCTCTAAAATGTGAAAATTAAATGTCAACGGTCTCGTGGTTTAAGCCCATGAGAGCGGGGAAACTCGCTCCCTAAAATGTGGAAATTAAAAGTTGGCGCTCTCTTGGCCTAATCCCTTGAGAGTGGGGATACTTTATCTCCAAAATGTGTAAATTAAAGGTCAGCGGTCTCGTGGCCTAATCCCTTGAAGGATGCATGAGCGGGACCAGAAGTTCCAAAGAAAAATCAATGACATCCAAAAAGAAGCTAAAAGTTAGAAATCCATGTCCTTAGGAATGGACCACAGAGAAAACCAACTAAAGCATTGAAAGCGAATTTCCTTTAAATTTGATTCGAAGTGAATCTTTAAGTGTTAAACTTGAATTATCTTTAGCTTTTTCTCTAAGTACCTAGAAATATTGACAAAGATTATATTCTTTTCAATAAAAAAAAGAAGAAGAAGAGAAAAGAAAAGAGCACTAAAGATAAGAAAGACCATCTCATTAATAGGTAAAAATTACAAAACGATATTTTAAATAAGAAAGTGCAAGTACACGTAATGTAAATTACAAAAAGCCTAAAGAAAATAATAAGAAACTAAGTCTCCTTTGTGGGAGTGACTTCATCAATCGGAACAGAGGTGTTAGCTGCAGTGGCCTTAGCACTGGGAACGGAAGCGTCTTCAGTAAATAGTGTTCGCCTTAACTGGAGACTTTGGAGCATCTTCGAGAGGAGCTTGGGGAGGATTGTTCACTTACCTATAATAATTGCCCGCACGGTAGACCATCTTTTTGGCCTTGTAAAAAAGGGTCTGAAAAATGCCTTTCGTTTCGCTCTCCCTCTTCTTGACCTTAAACTTGGCCGACTCAGCAGCCGCCGGCTTCTCTTCCATAGCCCTCAACTTCTTTTCAGACTCGACTAAGGTCTTGTTAGCAGTCTCCAAAGACTCCTTAGTTGTCTTCAAGGAGTCAACAACCTTCAAGTGAACCTTGACTATTGCGGTTGCATCTTGAGCAAGCCTTTCTATAATGCGTTGAAGGTCAGCCTCACTCTTCTTCAGGCATTCATTGTCAGTACAAGGCGGTCAAGCACACCCTGACAGTCTGCCACTTTCTTCTACAAGCCGAACATCTCGTGATCCAAAGAACGATAATACTCTTGAAGAGCCTAGAAGAAGAAAATCACAAAGTATAAGAAAATAAAAAATAAAGTAAGAAAAATATGTTGGATAAAAAGACTAAAGTGTTTTTCATACCTCCATCAGACCATGAATTAGGGAGCAGAGTTAGTTCCCAATGTCATGCCACGAGCAATCATCACATTCACGTCACACTAAATCCCGCGGAGCCTTATGTGTGCAGAATAGGGTTCATTGAGGAACCTTATAGAAGTAGGGATACGGGAGCGGCTACGATACGTCTCCATTTCCATAAAACATGCTCTTTAGTCCCTCCTTGAGAGCCAGAGGAGTTAGTAGGAATGGACTCCATTTGTTTTGGCCGTGGAGGGGATTGAAGAGAAGTTGAACACTCTGGGGGATCCTCTCCCTGGGCAACATAAGTTAGAGGAACTACGAGAGTAGGAGGCGTAGGGGCAATGGGAGCACTAGGAGAGGGAGGGGGACTTAGAGCCATTTTAGAAGAACTCGGTGTGTCCCGCCTTTGGCAAACGTTCCTCTCCTCATCAACCACCCCAACTATGGTACTACGGAGATGTCTTGACATATCAACATTGGCGACAAACCTTCGGAGCAGGGTCTCTCTTTCCTCGTCTTCCCGTTGAGAGTCAGCAGAGATATAAGTACTTAAAATCGAAAGGTCATGGGTAGGATGTGAATCAGGAACGAAATTACCTTGGGGAATGAAAGAAGAAGATGATGTAGTAGACATGGATACAAAAGAAGCCGCAGCAGGGATGAAAATGATGTTAACCTTCCTCCGTGGATCAAGGAGATCAGTCCAATCCACTCTCGACAATGAAAAGTAGCATTGATTTTCTCCACAGAAGCTTTAGATAAGTATGGTTTGTTATTTTTATTGGAATCTGTAGAAAAATGAAAACCTTGTCAGAAAAAAATAGAAGAAAGAAATTAAACTGGGGAGCCAAAGCACCAGTCTTACTGAAGAGTCTCCAATTTCTGGGAATTATCTAGTGGCCATCACCGCCACAATAGTTCCCATCGATCGATAAAGTATCATGTTCTCAGCCTTTATCTCATATGGACGACGGGCAAGGTAGTAGCTCTCATTTCGTTACTTAACTATGTAACAATGATGGAGCTCATCAATCCCTAAATCTAAATTATGTCTCATGTTCATGGCTTTAAAGCAAAAAAGAACCATATATGAGCTAGGGGTAAACTGGGATGGGGCTAAACCAACGGTATGAAAGAACACTTGCATGAATGGGGAGAAAGGGAGCTTAAGGCCTAAGACGATATACATGAGGCTCAAGGTTATCTAATAGAGGGCGTTACACAACACTCCTATGGCATTAGACTCTCCTAAGCGGCAAAAACGTTCAATCTCAGCTTGGGTCCTGATTACGGGACCATGAGGTTTAAATTGGGTGCCATCGCCTTCCATTACCAAGAAACCATCGAAGAAGAAATTCACAGAAAAGAAGAAAATTGCAGAGAATGAGGAAGAAGACGGAGACTTACCAAGAATGAGAATCAAAGGCGAGGAAGAAATGGATTAGAGGCAACCCTAAATAAGCAACAGACTTGAAAAGAAAATGAAAAATGACTCATAAATCTTGAAAACGAGGAACGAAAAAGACGTTTTGTAGGGATGCGTGACTAACAAGATGATGGAACCACCACATGTACTAAGGAATGACAGAGTGACAACTGGAAAATAAAAGTAATATGTCTCCTAAAAAACAAATCATCAAAGCATGCGCCATGCATTCCCAGTAGAAATAAATGAGAACTGGAAGACGAAGTGGCGAGAAGAAATAATGAGAAGCTGTCAGTAAGTGCGGGAAATGAAGCGACGGCCGAAAAAAAGGGTAGTTTTTTCTATTTATTAATTATTATCTTTTTGGTGCTATTAACGTTTGTAGGTCCCAAAAAGTGGTGCAAAAGATAGAAAATCCAATCAAACCCTTCTTCGAAACACGTGTGAACCATAATCTATCATCATTACACATCAACAAATAAAATTTGATTGAGTGTAATGGAGGCAAATGAATAGGAATAGAACCACCACCAAGGACACGTGTACTATTAGGAGCCAATCGAGAGAGAATGTAAAGATCAGTGACGTGGTAGAACGGGAGGAGCCAAATTTCAAAACAGAGTACTCAATCGAAAGGCTGGACTCAGTTCAATAGTCAAAGTTGAATTCCATGAATCTTGAGGAATATTCTTGCAATCCCCTAGTTAGGGTGGAAAATCCCCCAAATTCAATTATAATCTCTCAATTACAGTTAGATATTCCTTGAATACGGTGAATATTCCATTCTTGAGGGAATATTTCCATTTTATGAATATTTGATTAGATCTTAAGAATGTCCTATAAATAGAGGCTAATTGTAAGCTTAATTCAAATACAAGCCAAGCAAGAACTCATTCTTCGTGCATTACAATTACTCTCTTTCTCTCACAAATTTCTTATTTGTTCTTTGAGTGTCAGAAAAAATCCTTTGCACATGGGATTGAAGAGCTCCAACACTAAAGAGCAAGCAAATTTGCTGTTTCATCTTAGATTCTTTTGTATTTTTGTGATATCTTAACTGCGAAACTGAGATTATATGATCAAGTAAATTTGATTGATGGTTCTGAGTTAGTTATATTTTTTTAGGGTTAATTATAGTGAGACCCTCGACCTTTATGCGATTTTATCACTTAACTCATTGACCTTTAAAATCTTACATAAAACATCTTTAACTTTAATTTTTTTTCAGCAATGCGCTATACCGTGACTTCTGTCTAAAAAACTAACGGAAGTCAATGCACGTGATTTACATGTGCATTTTTAATGGGCAATGGGGTAATTTAATACCCATTACCATGTGTTGATCAATGACTTTATTTGAATTATCCCTCTTTCTCCTCTCTGTCCCTGTCCATCTCTTCCTTTCTTCCTTTATTTCTTTCACTTCCTTTGCAAATTTGGGTGATCGACCGCTAAGGCAAGCTTGGCACCCATATATACTTTCTTTTTCTAAAAAAAGAAAAAGGAGAAGGTTTACCTCGCCGCTCTTCGATATTATTAATCTGTAATATTGGGTTACCGTAACAAAGAAAGCATTTTGGAGAAGAGGGTTAAGCTTAATTTTGAATTGCACTAATTACATCAATAGAAAGTTGATTCCTTTAGTCATGCATGCAGCTTGAATACATGATAGAGTAGAATCTAATATTGAAGAAGATCAAATTTTGACATTTTCATGCCTTTTCTTTTAGGTTAGCTAGCATTCAGACCACTTTTTTATTTTCTTTTCTTTTTCTGATTGTTCCAGTTGTAGTAAAACAGAGACCAGAAAGTGAAAATGGAAAAACAAACTAAATTAAGAAACATAGTACATTTTTTTCATGAAATATTTATCCTTTCTCCTTCCAACTTGTAGCTTAAAAGCAGATCAACAAAGAAATTAGATATTACACCATAAGCAGTAATATTAATACACATATATTGGCAATAAATATCTGAAATGGTTTGGGGAAAATATTTCAAACTCAAATTTTAACAGGAAAAAAATGACCCAAAACACGTGTACAGAAAGAACATTGAAGCGGGATACCTCATTAGAACGGCAAAGAATACTAAAGCGGGAGACCTGGTCAGAACGTGAAAGAATACTGAAGCGGGGAACCTTCACTTCCAGAACAGGGAATAATCGCTTCTAGAATGGGGGACAATCACTTTTGGAACGGGTGACTATCATTTTTGGAACATGGGAACTAGTGCTTCTAGAACGAGAAAGAACAATAGAACGAGAGATCATCGCTTCCAGAGTGAGAACCAACATCTCAGAATGGGAGATCATCGCTTCTAGAAAAGGAACCAACATCTCGAGAACGGGGAAACATTACCTCTTGGATAGGACATAACATCAAAACGTGAAGGAGAATTCAGACTGACAGTCAAGTAGTTATGATTGATTGGCTTGAACCATGAGGAACCACCAAGTGGTTTGACTGATTGAATTGCTGAGGATAAAACATCATAAAGGAATGAGCAAAGTAAAGGAATCCACGCCTAAAAGTAATCCTATCAGCCGAAAGCATAGGGATGTGATCATCCTCCTTTTTATTATTCTTATCATGGTAAGGCCTATAAGCACATGCTCATGTAAAAAGAAAAAAGAAGAAAAAGAATGACCTAAGAAAACCTCAACTAAAGGCACTGCATTTCCTCTCTTCTCTCATCAACAACTGTGTAAAATCCTTTACACATGTGAATATCAACAATCTTTCCATGGTTTTTCTTCCCTTTAAGGGTTTTTCACGTAAATGATGATGTATTTATCCTCTCTTTCTCTCTTTAAATTATGATCTTTATCATTTGTTCTTAGAGAGTTCTCCATACCCAAAAAAATCTTTTTACATTTAGTGCTTTCATTGAGAGCGAGAGAAAAACTCAAAGAAATCCCTCCCAAAATGCCAAAAACCAAATCAAACACCCCTCAACAACAAAAGCAGGAAAAGAAACGGCAATGGGTTGGAAGTAGAGATGGGAACGACAACAAGTACAAAACTAGAAACGGAACAGAAAACAGTAAACTTATTCCTTGCTTATTTCTTTTACATCATTATCAACTTCTTTAAAAAAAGAGGAGAGAAGAACTTATTTGACTCGTGATAAACTAAGTTTTGCATTTTAATTCTAATTGGATTTAAAGTTTTGAGTTGAAATGACTTGAGAATGAAAAGTGTCTCAAGAACGAGAAAGTCTCAAGAACGAGAAAGTCTCAAGAACGGGAAAATCCTGAGAGCATGAACAAATTTATCTTCAGAATGGGAACAAAATTAGCTTGAAACGAGAACAGAATTAGCTTCGCAACAGGAAAGTTCTGAGAACAGGAAAAGTCTTGTGACCAGGAAAGTCTTGAGAAACGAGAAAATTTCTAAGATTGGTAAAGTCTCAAGAAACGGGAAAATCCTAAGATCAGAAAACCAATCCATTCGAAGGAAGGATGAGTTGAAAACAATCAGAGCGAATAAAAAAAAAGAGATCAGAAAGCTCATAAAATAAAAAAAAGGCTTCAAAAAAGTTGAGGTCAGAGCTTCAGAAAAGTCAAAGTCAGAGCTTCATAACGGGAAAGTTGAAGTTCAGATAAAAATGCTTCAACTCTTTAGAAAAAAAAAGTTAGAGTGTTAAAATTTCAGAACAGAAATCTGAAATAATTTCAGAAAAGAAATTCGTTAGAAAAGAAAAAAGAGTTAGGAAGGAATTTCATAACAAAAACTCTAGAGTAAAAATCTTAGAAAAGAAGACCACATTCAAACCTCTTAGGATGAGAAAGTCAAGAAAGTTATCACTCAAACGTTTCATAATAGGAAAACCAAGGAGATTGCATTCAAATGTTTTAGAACGGGAAAACCAAAAAAGGGAAAGCTACGACTTAAGCAAATTCAGTCATTCAAAAGGAATTTATGAGTGTAGGAAAATAAAATATGAATAAACAACGAGAATGGAGACATCCTATCTACAGGAACAGAGGCGTCGTGATGATGTGAACAAAAATGTCTTAACAATAAAAGTGACAATAGGAATAGAAATTGAAACTAAAACAAAAAAAGTTGGAAGCAAAATTACATGGAGAGTCACATGATCATAAGGATATAAGAGTATGCTTCATGGAGAATTTACGGAATTCAAGTTGAGCTCCATATAAAAAATATGGTAATCCTCGTACAGGAAAGTTAACTTAATCATGTCTTTCAAATTTAATTTATTTTTAAACTGTATAGACTTACATAGCATATTATATATCTTTAAAAAGATATGGATGTATACTTCTTGAAGAATTTTGTAGAACTTGATTCGGGGTTATGACAATTTTCATGAAGACTGCTTAGGAAAGCACATTATGAAGAATGATCAACTTCAGAATTCAAACTGTATTTTTTGGAACCCAACTATACAACAAATATTATAGCATCAGGAAGATGCAAAAGTCTACTTATTGAAGAAATTTACATAATTCAATTTGGAGCTCTCAATCAAAACTTGTAACGTGATAACGTGCAGGCCGTCAACTATCTCTCTTCTTCGACAATGAAACGAAGGGAATAGGTCATTGGGAGAGGAAATTCATAAGTCCTACTCTCAAAAGAAGCTAAGGGAGTAAGTGCTTGGGAGGTAAAATTCATAAGTCCTACTCTCAGAAAAAACTAAGGGCGTAAGTCCTTGGGAGGGGTAATTCATAAATCTTACTCTTAGAAGAAACTAAGGGCGTAAGTCCTTGGGAGGAGCAATTCATAATTCTGACTCTCAGAAAAAACTAAGGGCATAAGTCCTTGGGAGGGGTAGTTCATAAGTGCTACTCTCAGAAACAACTAAGGGCGTAAGTCCTTGAGAGGGGTAATTCATAAGTCCTACTCTCAGAAGGAGCTAAGGGCGTACGTCCTTGAGAGGGGCAATTCATAAGTCCTACTCTTAGAAGGAACTAAGGGTGTAAATCTTTGGGAGAGAAAGTTCATAAGTACTACTGTTAGAAGGAACTAAGGGCATAAGTCCTGGGAGGGGAGGGACAATTCATAAGTCCTTTTCTCATAAATAACTAATGGCGTAAATCCTTGGGAGGGGCAATTCATAAGTTCTACTCTCAGAAGGAACTAAGGGTGTAAGTTATTGAGAGGCGTAGTTCATAAGTCTTACTCTCAGAAAGAAATCAAAATGAGGTCCTAGTTTCACTGAATGAGCCTAAGTCCTTGGGAGCGACTACGTACGCCATTCTCATAAGGAAAATTAAATGTCTTCAGAACAGAAAAAGGAAATGTCTTCAGAACGGAAAAGTCTAAAGAATGGAAATAGAAATGCCTTCAGAATAGGAAAGTCTAAAGAATGGAAAGAGAAATATCATTAGAATGGGAAAGTCTGGAGAACGGAAAAGGAAATGCCTTGAGAATGGGAAAATCTTCAGAACAGAAAACAGAAGAAGTTGAGAAAATAACTTGAGCAAAAGAAAAAGAAGCGAGAAAAGGAAGGAAAAATTTGAAAGCAGAAAAAGAAATGGAGAGAAACTCTACCAATAAGTCTGTAGCAAAGAAACGGGAAAAATTCTACCACTAGAAGTGGGGCATCAAACTGAAGCTCCTGCAATGAAATTATGAAATGGTACACTCGCTCCTTACTCATTTTAATTATAATATTATTCTTGTACAATATTTATGTCGCAGATCTTCTCGTAGAAGAGAAGGAAAATGAAAAATGAAGAAACGGGGGAAACGGGGGAAACTCTATCGATGAGCTTGTATGAAATCAAAATGGGGTCATGGCTCCATGGAAGGAGCCTAAGTCCTCTGAGTGTCTACGGACATCGTTCCCAGAAGGAAAAAGAAAATATGGAAACAGTAGAAACTCTACCAACAAATGCGGAACATCAAACTCAAACTCGTACGATGCAATTATGGAACAAGAGAAGGAAAATGAAAAATAAAGAAACGGGAGAAACTCTATCACTTAGCCCGTATTGAAGAAAATGAGAGAACCTCGCCAATGAGCCCATAATGACGAAAATGGGAAAAACTCTATCCATAAACCATAGTAAAAAGAACGGAAAGACAATACAACAATGAAGGGAAAGTAATCATCATCGACAGTGAGCTGGCAAAAAAGTTAGTCGACAAATGTAAAGCACATGAGAACAGAAATGAGTAGACGTAACGACAGAATAAGAAAGGACAAACCATTACACCTCAATAAGTGAAACTTATTGAGTGTAATGGGGGGCAAATGAATAGGAAAAAACCACCAAAGACACGTGCGTAAAAAGAACGCTGAAGCGGGAGACCTCGTCAGAACTTGAAAGAATGCTGAAGCGGGGAACCTTCGCTTCAAAAATGGGGGACAATCGCTTCTGGAATGAGGGACAATCTCTTCTAGAATGGGTGACTATCACTTTTGGAACGGGGGGGGGGGGACTATCACTTTTAGAATGGGAAAGAACAATAGAACGAGAACCGACATCTCGAAAATGGGATATCATCGTTTCCAGAACGGGAACCGGCATCTCGAGAACATGAGATCATCGTTTCTAGAACGGGAATCGACATCTCGAGAATGGTGAATCATTACCTCGTAGACAGGATAGAACATCAGAGCAGAAAGGAGGGTTCAGACTGACAGTCAACTGGTTGTGATTGATTGGCTCGAACCACGAGGAACCACCAAATGGCTTCGACTAATTGAGTTGCTGAGAACAAAACAACTGAAAGGAATAAGCAAAGTAAATGAGCCCACGTCTGAAAGCAACCACATCAGCTGAAAGCGTATGAGATGTGATCATCCTCATTTTTATTATTCTTATTATTGTAAGGCCTATAAGTACATGCTCATGTAAAAAAAAAATAAAGACCTAAGAAAACCTCAACTAAAGGCACTGTCATTCCTCTCTTCTCTAATAAACAATTGTGTAAAATCCTTTACACCAGTGAATATCAACAATCTCCCCGTGGTTTTTCTTCTCTTTAAGAGTTTTTCACGTAAATGATGATGCATTTATTCTCTCTTTCTCTCTTTAAATTATGATATTTATCATTTGTTCGTAGAGGGTTCTCCATACCGTAAAAAACCCTTTACAAAATCCAAGCTCAGCTCCATTTTTTACTCACCCCACTATTTTCTCTGTCTAGGTGCTTAATTCTTTGACGCTAAAATTTTTTATTCTTGGGTAAATTGCAAGAAATGAACAGAGAAACCCTTATTTATACATGAGGAAAAAGATCATATGGACATTTTATGATTTAATCCACCAAAGCAACATGTTCTTGAGTAATCCTCCGGTGATGACAAGCATGAAAGTAAGCCAAGAGAAGGCCGGGAAAGCCTTAAACAATGTAAAGGTTGAGCAGAAAAAGAAGAGCTCAATGTAAATAGTGAAACGAAGGAGGGGGGAGGAAGAAGGTTGGTGGGGAGAGGTCATTAATTGTTGACACATGGCAATGAGTGTTAAATTATTCATTTACTCATTAAAAAAGCCACGTGTAAATCACATGTATTGACTTTTGTTATATTTTTAGACGCAAGTCACGATATGGTGTATTTTTAAAAAAATTTAAAAATGAAGGGATTTTATATAAGATTTTAAAGATCATGGGGGATTTTAATATTTTCGTTAAAGTCGAGTCTACTATAATTAACTTTTTTTATAAACGACAAACAAGCTTTAGATTGAGTACATATATTATTGATAATATTAATCTAATGTAAATGATTATGTCACGGCTATTAATAAAGTAGTGATGAGTATGCATCTAATGTATATTGTTCTTGTTATAGTTATTTTTGGATGAATATATATATTGACGAAATTAATAGGAAATTTTAACTTTACAATAAAAATGTTTTAGTTATTGGTAGAGGTAATTTATAGTTACATTAATAATTACTAATGTACATATCGAGTAAATTAAATTATATGGTTGTTATTGTATTTTTAAATATAAACAATAAAAATGTTTTTATTTGACTAATATAGTCGATTTGTACATCTGATGTTAATAATTATTGCTAGATGTATTTATAAAATGTTTGAAGAAATTAAATATTGTCCATGAAACCCGTATGTTAATGAAGGGTATATATCTAATGTAATTCGTTCTTGTTCGAGATACTTTTGGATGTACATGTATTTACGCTATTCACGTTAGTAACTATTTTAAGTTTACAAGCTAATAAATTTTGACTAATATTGTATGAATTATTAAAATGCAATTAATTTTATACCTTTCAGGAAGTGTAGACTGAAGATGATTGCGAGAAAGAAAGTATCAGCGAAAAACAGTCCATCCATTCCCGTTGATTTAAGTGAAAGATAAAAACTATCATAAAAGTAGTATAGATGGAAATACCAAATCTATATTTATAATCTATATCTATAATACATTAAAATAGGGAGGATATGAAAATCATTTTTAAACAATATTATCCACTTATTATAATACATTATCCAAAATAATCTTATGATTTTCATGTGGCATTAAACAATTGGTCTTTTAAAATTATAATAAATTGAAAGTAGGCATTACCTTTTTAAGTTCATTCACCTATTTAATGATTTTAAAAGAATAATAAATAATTAATAAATAAATTTTAAGTTAATTTTAATTTGATAACTTTGAGTGAGTCAACATGTTATTTTAAAAGTTATAGAAAAACCCGCAGCTTTCTAATAATTTGTAAATGTATTGGGATAGTGAATTATCATTGTAAAACTTTAAATAGTGTATTTCAAAATATAATTCAACTACAACACACTTTGAAAGTATTTAGTTATGTTATATTTTATATGTTAATATATTTAGTATTTTATATAGTTACACAAATTTATTAATAAAGAATAATTTTTTTAACAAACTAATTAAGATACATTTTAAAATAAAATATGAAATAGATTATTTACCTTTAATAATGTCACCTTTTAAAAAAAATATTAGAACACATTTCTACTATCTCTTCTTTTTTTTTTTTGAAAAAATGCATGATGTTTCTATAATTTCGTTGAGTAGGAATGTATCAATAAATAAAAATAATAACAATATAGAACTATCTTGATTTTACCCACATAAATTAGAAAAACATAATATGAGGATAAACGCATATATTTCTAATTCTAAAAAACAAAGAATATTATAAATAATAATCTTAACTATAAATAAATATATTCAAATACACATACATCGCACATGTGTATTGACTATAACAATGAAAGGTGAATATATTGAATTGTTAAAAAAACAAAATTTTAATATTATTATTTTATCCATTACATAACTTATTGTTTAACAAAAGATTGCTTGTTGTTATATTTGAATTGTTGTGTCTTATGTATATCATACCTGATACAAGAACACCATAATTCCTAAAACAAATCGATATTACGAAGCTTACTGGGATTTGTAATCATGATGTAAGTACCGGGCACTAGGTTTTCCTCTACCTTATGGTGGCTATCAATGGGACAAGACACCAGTGTATATACTAATTTGGGATATATAGACGAGGGCAGACATGAGATAGGACCTTTGCCAATTAGGGTTAAAACTGTATTGGGCCCTCCCATTGAGAAACCTAGTGGTGACAAGTCCGACACCCTATTTAGTCACATTCAATAAACACAGACATGAGATGGATCTAGGCCACACTTATGGATCAATATAATGTTGTGCTTTACCGGTCATCTACGATGGACTAACTTTCATCATGTTTTACAAAATCAAATAAAAATTAATGATAGCCCACATATATATAAAATATAACATTCTCTCAATCGGTCAACATTAATTGTGCTTAAGTTAAGAAATTCATTTTTTTTAAATGACTATCAGGTTGAACTTAACTTTAGTGCCACAAAATTAATGGTCCAAGTACAAAACATCTCAAAAACATAATCATGTTCAATGACAACATTAATGGTCCAAGTACAAAACATCATAGCAGTCGATGTGTCATTGATCGACACAAGACTTTCTATAGTTACAAATATTAATGGATCACCAACATGGACTCCTGAACATGATAAGGTGTAGTGTGGAACATAGCTAACATGATCCGATTCAACATATATGTATCATTAGCTAATTCCACATAAGATCCTACTTTATGTGGTCAAAATATGTTTGACTGTTTAGTACTTCTTAAAAGAAGTAAGCATAATACTTCAAAACCAAAGTATTACATCACTTCAAACCATAGATATAACAATGCTTATAAATCAAGCATCAGTTTTTAACCGAAGTATCACTTCCCAACGGAAGCATTCGATCTCGAGGTCTCTTTATCCTGTACGAGCTCATTTAAAGGTTAAATTTCATAAAATGTATTACACGTACATAAACACTTTGATGCAATAAAATGAGCAAAACAATAATAATAAGCTTTATTTCAATAAAATTATATTGAAAATACAATCCTAAGGTCACATTGTAATGCTCAAACTAAAACGACATCAAGACACTTATACATTCGACGAGTCGGATAAAATCACTTGGTCGAAGTCCCTTAATTAATGGATATTGTTACATAGCATTAGTATTGATATGTTCATATTCAACATCACCATTATCAACCATCTCTCTAAACTTATAATATTTAAGATATATGTATTTAGCACCGCCAGAGTTTTTCGTGTGCAACCATATTATCATAATAGATCCTAGCAGGTTTGGAGATGAAATTAATAACTTTATGTCTAGAGATAAATTCTTCAACCAAATATCTTGAGCTCCAGCCTCAAAACATGCAACAGTTTCTTATTACATAACGGAAGAAACTACAAGCGATTGCTTATAACTGTTCCAAGATACTACACCACCTGACAATAGGAAAATATAACATGTTGCGGATTTCATATCATTTGTGCATCCTGCAAGATTAGTATTTGTGTACCCAATATGTAACACCTTGATCCTTGAGGGTTAAACATACATGTAATTTCACAATTCAAAATTTCTCAATTCACGTGAAAACTCTAATTTGAGAAATTTCTCAAATTGAAAACCATAATTTCACCCTAACTTTAACATTAAATAGCGGAAGCCAAAAATTATATAAAAATTATTTATTCCAAAAACTCTAATAAATGATGAATTAATCTGTAATAAAGTCAACGTGATAAATTCATAAGACGTGAAAATTCAATCACATAATTTGTAAAACAAAATATGAAAAAACCCATAATTTTCTGACTCAACTGTAATTTAACGAAAATTTGTTTCTAATGTCATATAACATAATTAGTAAAATCTTATATTTTTGCTGACTATGACAGTCTCTCACTCTCGTTGCTCGCCATCACCTGCAACATATTCATCTATGGGGGTGAGTATTGAAAATACTCACTAAGTAAACACACATACTAATAAGATTCACATGACATAAATGTAAACATACAACTCATGCCAATTTAATTTAACACATTCACTTGATCATAAAATCATATAAAGTACTTGTAATTAACATAACTGAATTCATGGTTAACATGTAACTTGAACTTGTACTTATACTTGTGCTGATACATGTACTTACCTGATCATAATTCAACCATCCCTTGATTAACAACCTAACCATAATTGTTTCACACTTAAACCTGAACTTGTAACGTGAACGTAAACATGATAGAATGAGTGTCATTTAAGGTTATCTGAACCTTGAACTTGAGTTGACATCGCTTAAGGTTATCTCAACCTTAAGGACATTGACATAAACATGGTGACACTCAACCGTATAGCTGATAACATGACGTGAACAATTTAGTTACTTGATAACCAAGAGACATGACTAAGTCTATCTCTTATTTATTTAACACTTTACTCGAGTTAAAATTCATAATTCACATTATTACATATACATGAGTAAACATATAACTTGCTCATGGACATAAACAATATAGCTATTACGTGTATAACTCAAAATATAATCATACATAATGTGGTAAATAATTTCATCGTGATATGGAAAAATAAATAAAACACTTGATCATAAGATTGAGCAACATAAAGAAATTAATAAAAAAAACAATTGTAAATTAAATATACTACACTTGTTACATATGATACGAAATAATTTAGAAATTGTTGACCTGAAATTCACGGATCCCAGATCACTAAATATTCAGATAATAACTAAAATTATTTAATTAACTAGGAGGGAGAGTGAGATAAAAAAGGGGTCGAAACTAAACCGGGTGTAAACTGGTCAAACGGTTCAGACCAGTTCAACTAGGTTCGGACGATCTGAACTAGTTCAATTTTGCTGTCTTGGGTCGGTTCAGGTTGGTTTGGCTAGACTGATTCAGTTCCATTTGGTTGAACCGGTTCAATCCGGTATGGCAGAACTGGTTCAGTCTGGTTTGATTGAACCAGTTTGGAATGTGTATTACAGTGGTTGAGTCAAGTCAAACTTCAATTGGGTTGCATGAACTGGTTACAGATAAAACAAAGACCAAGAAAATGAAAGAAAGAAAAGAAAAAAATCGAAGATGAATAGTAATGCTTACCGAAGACAATTATAACGAAGACGAATAGCAATAATTTGAAGAAAATGATCAAGGTTGCCATTAAAGAGAACCAAAGAAAAATAGAGCACGGGAGTCAAGAATCAGAGAGAAAACAGACGGGGAAGCAATGGAGAAACAGAGAGAAGAAACTTACCGAACAAGTGACTGAGGCAACGATGAATCACAAAGAATACTTGAAGAGGAGGAGCTTTGCTGAATTTTTATGGACATAAATAAAAGAGGGCATGAATTAAATTAGAGAGAAAAATAAAAGAACACTCGTAAGGAAGAAGGAGAAAAATCAGAGGCTTATTGGAATCAATAGATGGCGACAATGTAAGAATGATTCAACAAGTAGTGACGAACAAGAATTGTAAATAGCTGGAAATTACAGAAAATTTCAGATTTGGCTTTTTCAACATTTAGATAGAAAAATCCAGGTTTAAAGAGGGAGAAAAGGAGGTAGAAGAAAGAAAGAAGATGAACACTTACTAGGAATTAGAATGCTGAAGAAGAAGATGAAACTGAAAAATGGAGAAACAAAGGGCAGTTAAGATCTGGGAGAGAGGGTGGTTTCACTGGCGGTAAAAAAACATGAGAATGAGGGAGGTTGAGGGGGAGAGAGATAAAATGTGGGTGTGAGGGAGACAATAGGGTTAGATTAGTGTGTATGTGAGTGTATAGGTGTGAGTGGGTTAACCTAAATTACACAAGTACCCCTCAATAATATTGGATTATTACGTTCTTCTCTCCTTAAGAATTTTCATCCTCGAAGAGAAATGTACCTTATTGAAATAACTCTAGGTACTTGACAAGCATCTCTGCTTCTCGTTCCCGCGTTGCTTCTTCGATCCGATGATTTCTCTAGAGAACCCTCACTAACTGAATCGTTCTGTTACTAAGAATCTAATTCCTGCACTCTAGAACTCTGACGGGCTTTTCTTCATAAGTGAGGTCATCACAAACTTGCAGAGGTTCAAAATCAATTACATGTGTTGGATCACGCACGTACTTACAAAGCATTGAGACGTGAAAACACATTATGAACACCTGAAAAAGCTGGTGATAAAGCGAGCCAGTAGGCTAAAGGACTGATATGATCCAATATCATAAAAGGACCAATAAATTTGGGACTCAGCTTCCCCTTATGTCCAAAATGCATAACACCCTTCATTGGTGCAACCTTGAGAAACACGTGATCACCCACTTCGAATTCGAGGTCCTTCCTTTTAACATATGCATAACTATTTTGTCTACTCTGAGCGATCTTCATTCTATCTCTAATTTTATGAATACCTTCATTCATAAACTGAACCAAGTCAGGTCTTAAAAGCCTCTGTTCGCCAACTTCATCCCAGTGAATTGGCGACTGGCACTTTTTCCCATAAAGTGCGTCAAACGGAGCCATACCAATCGTTGTCTGGTTACTGTTATTGTATGCAAACTCCACGAGTTCTAACTATGCATTCCAACTACTAGAGAAATCTAACACACAAGCTCAAAACATATCCTCTAACGTTTGGGGTGTACGCTTATATTGCCCATCAGATTGTGAATGTAAAGCTGTACTAAAATTCAACAGAGTATCCAAATTTTTTGTAGACTCCATAAAAAAATTTGACGTGAATCATAGATCACGATCTGATACTATAGACACTGGAACCCCGTGAAGTCAAATAATCTCTCGGATATACAACCAAGCCTAATACTCAGCTGAAAATGTAGTCTTGCGAGGCGAAAAGTGTGCAGACTTGTAAGATGATCCACCACAATCCAAATGGAGTTATAACCTTTTACCGTCCTTGGTAGCCCTGAAATGAAATCGAGAGTCACATGCTCCCACTTCCATTCAGGAATACTTAATGGTTTCAAGACCCTAGATGGTCATAGTCTCTAGGCCTTGATCTGTTGACACACCAAACACTCACTAACAAACTCAGCGATACCATGCTTCATACCATTCCACTGATAATGTAACTTTAAATCATGATACATCTTGGTACTGCCATGGTGCACTGTAGATGGTGAACTATGAGCCTCCATGAGTAATTCTTGTCCAATGATTTCATCTTTCGGAACATAAAGCCTCCCATGAAAATGAAGAACTGAATCATTACCGACAATGAATCCTTGTCTTTTCTTCGAACCCACTTCTTTATGAATCAGAAGCAACTTAGAGTCTGAGTTTTGTGCATCGATAATATGCTGCTACAATGATAGTTGAAATGTGAGTTGAGCTAGCTGGGCTGTAGTGCCTTTCAGTAAGATCTGAATCTCAACACGTTCAAATCTTCTAGGATATGCTCTTCAGACATAATAAGAGCTGCTAAATGAACTGATTTTTGACTTAAGGCATCAGCCACTACATTTGCCTTTCCTGGGTGATTAATGATCTCACAGTCATAATCCTTCACCAGTTCTAGCTAATGGCATTGCCTTATGTTAAACTCTTTTTGAGTGAAAATGTACTTCAGACTCTTATGGTTTGTGTAAATCTGGAACTTACAACCATACAAGTAATGTCTTCAAATCTTGAGGGCAAATACAACTGCGACCGATTCCAAATCATGCGTAGGATAATTCTCTCGTAAGGCTTGATCTGACGAGAAGCATAAGCTATAACTTTCCATTGTGGCATCAAAATACAACCTGAACCTCCCTTAGATGCATCACTATAAATTATAAGGTCACTCTTACCATTTGGAGTAGTCAACACTTGAGCCGACACCAAGTTTGGTTTATGGCTCTGAATCATTTCTCACAAGCAACTGGCACATACATCATATCCACTAGTGTTTTAGAGGTATCCAAAACACAAGCTAATTAACCCAAATTACCATGGTTAAGAAGGTGTCTTGTCCAATAACAGAGATCTCAGGATCTGATAAACTAAAACTAGTTCTGCCTGAGGTTAGAAATGAATGATGACAATCACTGTTGGCATGATTAGTTGGGAACAAATTCATCCTCCAAGATCATACCAAAATTGTGCATCCCTAAGACTATAAGTATGGCATCTATGCTTGATTTGTGAACGATATTGAACAAGGCTGTCTTTTGAAAATTGGTCGAGGTCTGCTGAACACTTACTTCAGTTTATCAATAAGGAGAGAAGCTGTAACAACTGTTCATATATGTCTATTCATCTTCTTGGCATGTCAAGAAGAAGACTTCCCATTTTGCTTTGTTGTCAACTAAGTTGCAACTCTGACCTTGCTCATTCAGACGACACTTCTTGAGGTAATGCCATTCCTCCTACACTTGATATAATCATATGACTCCTAATAGCTACTCAACGTGGTGCTTCCTGCACGTGGCGCATGCTGGATAAGAAATTGTAGCTTGTCTCTTCATATCTTGGATGCTTCCACGTGTCATGTGATGACTAATCTTGCTATTGTAGTAATTTGGAAACGACACTCTTTTCAATAATTTATGCTGCTCAAAGAACCGCTACAAACGTGGCATGGAAATGAAGATCCAAGACCTTAATTCTGAGTACAGACTCTGTTTCCAAACAATCAAGCCTTCAAAGTCTCGTTATCAACATAACGAGTTACATAACGTGATATTGCTTCAAATTCTCGCTCATACTCTATGAGATTCATCGATTGAACTACCATATTTCATTGCTACGTTCTTATTATAATGAAGCCTTCATTGCTAAACGTATTCATTGACAAACAACCATAATCATTATTATCACATCTTGATCGTTCTGGACGAGTTTTTTCTTGTTAATGGTCGGTTCGATCCTCCATTTAGAGAGGACCAAATTCTTGGTCCGTTCTAGAATTTCTGTTAATCCTGGACCGATCCGACTGGTTTGACCGTATATATTATATATATGGGTTAATTACAATACACCCCTCGACTTGTGCCCACTATACCAAAATGCCCCCTGACCTTTAACATCGTTCAAAATACCCCCGACTTATAATTTTTTTCATCAAAACACCCTCACATTACTTCTGTTAAAAAATGTTAACGGAAGTCAACACACACGTAAGTCATGATGTGTCTTAATGGGCAATGGAGTAATTTTACACCTCATTGCCACGTGCAAGCCATCGATGGCCACATCTACCTACCCATCAAAGGCCCTTCAAAATCCCATCTCCATTTTCACAGCTTCGAAACCCCACATCTACCATTTTGTTAGTGTCAAAGCCACACATCTACCATCGTCTTCTCAATTTAATCTCTTCAGTTAATCGTATTCCTAGATGGTGCGAATAAGAGGAGGTGAGAGAGGCTGTGGATGAGGCAGTGGACGACACAATGAAAATCTGGAAGCTCGAAGACAAACCACTGAATGTGAGTTTCTTTCTCTACTTATATACTCAAAGAGTTTAGAAAACAACAAATTTTAAAGGTTATTTTTTACAAAAGTATTAGGGACCACCATTTTTATACTATTTTCTTAAGAGTGGTCCCTAGTTTTTACTGATTTGTCTTGGGATGTGTAGTATGGTTTAGGGTTTGCATGTTGGTATATGGTTTTGCTAATTTACAATCTGGTTTTAAGGTTTCGAATTGCAATCTAGTTTTAAGGTTTCGAATATGTACAATCTGGTGTTAGGGTTTCGAATTTGGTTTGACTTAATGATGGTAATTTCTGTGATTGTTGCTTATTTGGTTGTTGGTAATTCTTGTGATTGTTTCAAATCTGGTTTGAGTTAATTCTTGTGATTGTTGGTAATTCCTGTGATTGTTTCAAATATAGTTTGAGTTACCATCTGAGGTGAACTTCATGAATGATGATTGTTTGTGACATGTTCTAGTTTATTAAGAGACCAGCCATATCATATTGAGTTGATTATGTATTTTGGCATTATCAATATGGAATGAAAAGGAATTTAATGGCACGAATGGACATATATTGGAACTACTCTTTTAGACTAGTCATTAATCAAAATACCTTAACTTGAAGTACACAAACACCATCAACAACAAAACCTAATCCAAGAGGTCTTCAGACGCATAAAAGCTTCTTCCTGGGTTCAAATCAGTCCAAGAGGTCTTCATATCTGAAAGAATACCACAGTAGCATATTAGAGCTCCCATGGAAAAAACTAAAAAAATAGTGAAAATAAGAAGAAATGGTGAAGAGGGGGAAATATGAAGGAAGAAACAGAAGAGGGGAAATGTTTAGTGAAATGTCACCATTCTTTATAAGCAAAAGGAGTTGTTGATTGGATGCACACGGAAGGGGTGACTGATTTACCCATTTGCCCACTAAAACAACCAAATGAGATGCACGTGTAATGACTTCTGTAATGGAAGTCATGAAATGGTGTACTGCTGTAACGAAATTAAAGGTGATGGGGTTTTATGAAAGATTTTAAAGGTAATGGGTTATTTGGTACAACAGCTTAAAGGTCGGGTTTTTTTACTATAATTAACCAGTATATATATATATATATATAAAGTCTTCATCTCGCCTTCTCTCACCTCTCACTCTCCTTCAGCTCAGACTGCTAAGTCCCTCTCGCCTCTGCGGCTCGCCTTAGCTCAGTCCCTCCATCTCCCTCAGCTCAGTCCCTCTCCCTCAACTTATACTGCTTAGTCCATCTCACATCTCCCTCCCGCCTTCTCTCGCCTCTCCTTTTCCCTCAGCCCAGTCCCTCTCCCTCAGTAGTCAGTCCCTCTCGTCTTCTTTCGCCTCTCCCTCTCCCTAAACTTAGTCCTTCTCACTTTCCCTCAACTCACAACGCCTTCTCCCCCTCTCCCTCTCACGACGCTATGCGCCTTCTTGTTCGTCCAGTTAAGATCGAGGGTTCTTTTGGGTTTTCCATCCATTTGTGGATGTCTTGTTGTAGTTATATATTTGATCTTCTAATATCTTAAACTTGCTTATCTTTGGGATTTAGTGAACACCATTGAGTAGCATCTCTTTTTAATTTTTCAGTAGCTATGGTTCTGTAAATACTAGATGACTTTTTATCTTAAATGAGGTAACACCTAACTTGCTGCTAACCCAGGGTAGAGATTACACATGTTGCTTGTTGCGAATCTGGGTTAGCGTCAATTGGTTCATGACATTTTAAACTATTACTGAATACCACTAAGTACTAAGTGATTGAACGTAAAAATATCACCATGTCATGTTGATAAACTATCCTGATTTATATTATTGTTTATGTTTTATTAGATGTCTACTGGAACTCTAAGTCAAAACCCTGATGATGCAGTAATTAATGATGGTTCTTCACTGCCGCTAAAACCTGTAAAAGGTCAGAGAAAATGAAACCGAGTCTCTTCTGGTGTTTGGAATAATTTTGTAAGAGTTGAAACTGGTGATCCTAATGATGAGAGAGCTACTTGTAAACATTGTAAGCATATGTCCCCATGTGTTAGTGCTAATGGTACTTCTTGTATGTGGAATCATATGAAAAGATGTAAGAAGAATCCTAATAGGTTTGATGATCCTAAGCAAAAAATGGTAGTTCTTAATATTAATCAGTCTAATCCTAATAGTAGTAGTGAGGGAGCTGCTGATAGTACTTGTACAATATCCACTACTACCTTTAACACTTTAAAATGAGATTTGTGTCACATGCATATAATATGTTGTATGATCCTGACCTTGCCTATGAATTGAGAAGGCAAATGACTTATACTTTTGATAGAATATTTGAGGAATACAAAAGTAAGGTTACTTTAAGTCAATCAGTGCCATTTTTTGATCAATCATCACAATTTGAAATAGTTGAAAATGATGATGAAGATGATTTTAGTTTTGCCTCCACATTTTTAAAGTAGTTGTGCAAGGAAAATAACCTAGAGGTTAAGTTAGAGATTGATAGATATTTAGTGGAGCAATGTTTAAACCCGAATCTTGAGTTGGATCTTCTTAATTGGTAGAAAATAAACTTTTCAAGATATGAGGTTCTTAGCCTTATAGTTAGAGATGTCTTGGCGATTCCTATCTCTACAGTTGCATCCGAGTCAGCCTTCAGTACAAGTGATCGAATATTGGATCTATTTTGCAGTTCATTAGCTCTGAAAACCGTTGAAACTCTTATATGTGCACAAAATTAGATACCAAGTACACCTGTGCATATTAATCTCGATTAGAAATTACAAGAGATTGTGAAAATAGAGGAAGGTAACTCATTTACATATTGTTATTTATATATTTTTTACATGCTTTTGAACTCATTATCTTCGTGTGAATAGAATGTATCAAGATGCAAGAGGAGCCTGTCATTATCATTTCATGATGTGATCGAAGATTGAAGATGGATGAACTTCTATGTTTTGTTGTGTTTATGATTTACTTTTTTTTTTTTATATTTGAATATTGTATATTATTATTTGTAATTAGAGTTTGAATATGTTTGAATGTTAGATATTAGTACTTTGAAATTTGAATATTTTTAAATGTTGGATATTAGTACTTTGACGTTTGGATATGTTTAGATATGGGGACCTCCTAGCCAAAATTTATCTTTATTATTTTACTGTAAAACAAGTATTTAGTCCGTTAAGTCCACACAACGGTTGAATCTCGATCTAGTCGGTCTGAATTTTGTTCCAGATTTATGGTCGGTTCGTTCCTCCATATAGGAGGATCGTGATTTTCTGTCTAGTCTTGTTTTCTTCCAAAAATCTGACCAGACCAACCGTTGAACACCCCTAATCATTATGGTAAGAAATGGCACTACAAAAGGGATTTTTGACATCTCAAGAAGCATGAAGAGGCCAAAGGAAAAAAGTCCCGAGTCACAAAAAGCTTAAGGTTGTATAACAAGTACCTCTGATGATGATGAGATTTTATACAGTGAGGCAACAACAGTTACTGAAGGCCGAAGAAGGTTCGCCGATGTCTGGCTTATAGACACAGGAGCAATATGGCATATGACCCCATGGAGAGAATGGTTCCACCAATATGAATCCATCTTAGGAGGGTTTGTGTTCATGAGAGATGATCATGCCTTGGAGATCACTGGTATTGGTACTATCAAACTCAAGATGTATGATGGTACTGTTCGCACCATCTAAGAGGTATGACATGTGAAAGGTCTGAAGAAAAAATTTATTATCTTTGGGACAATTAGACAGTAGTGGGTACAAAAACATGTACAAAACGGGATCATGGAGATAGTAAAAGGCGCGCTTGTGGTGATGAAAGCAGAAAAGATATATGTGAATTTATACATGCTTAAAGGAGAAATACTACAAGAGGGAGAAGCATTTATTATGATGGAAAGTTCGACTAAAGAATCTACGATGATGTGGCACCGTAAACTTGGCCACATGTGAGAACGAGGTTTGAAGATTCTCGCAGAACAAAAGCTTCTTCCAAGGCTAAAAATGGTTTCATTGCCCTTTTGTGTTATTAGAAAGCTGCTCAGATAAAATTTCAACAGTTCTACTGTTAGAAGAAAAAACTATCTTGGAGTTGATCCATTCTGATGTTTGGCAAGCACTAGTTCTATCCTTAGGAGGTGCCAGCTACTTTGTGTCTTTCATCGATCACTACTTTAGAAGATGTTGGGTGTATCCAATAAAAAAGAAGTCAGATGTGTTCGAAGTGTTCAAAACTTTCAAAGCGCGTGTGGAGCTTGAGTCTGAGAAAAAGATCGAGTGCTTATGGACAAACAATGAGGGAGAATACACTGGTGAAGAATTTGATAGATTTTTTCAACAAGAAGGTATTAAGAGATAGCTCACGGTGGCATACACTCCACAATAAAATGGAGTAGCAGACCGGATGAACAAGACCTTATTGGAGCGAACAAGAGCGATGTTGAGAACGGCCATGTTAACAAAGTCGTTTTGGGTTGAAGGAGTCAAGACCACTTGCTATGTGATCAATCTATCACCTTCAACCTCAATCGATCTGAAACGCCAATGGATATGTGGACAGGTAAGCCAACTGATTATTCTTGCTTACATATGTTTGGAAGTCCTGTATATGTCACGCATAATGCCCAAGAAACATTGAAGTTGGATCCAAAATCCAGGAAAATGTGTTTTCTTAGGGTATGCTGATGGAGTGAAAGGGTATCACCTGTGGGATCCCACTGCCCACAATGTGATCATCAACAGAGACATAATCTTCTTAGAAGATAAACTACAAGGAAAAGAAAATGATAGCACTTTAGAGGAGAAACCAGAGACTACTATAATTGAAAATCAAGAAGAAGTTCCAGATTCTTCTAAAGCAACACCGGAGCACGAAGAACAAGAGAAAGCTGAGTTTGTAACTCCACATGTTCGGTAGTTAACTCAGGAGAGGAGAGAACCAGTTTCACACTCAGACTATATTATGGAAGGAAATGTTGCATATTGTCTTCTAACAGAGGATGGAGCAACGACTTTCCATGAGGCTATTAAAAGCTTAAAAGCTTCTCTGTGGATGGCAACAATGCAAGAAGAAATTGAAGCTCTCCATAAGAAGAGAACATAAGACCTTATTCCACTACCACAAGGAAGAAAGGCCATCGATAATAAATGGGTCTATAAGATCAAGCTAAATGGCAATGAACAAGTGGAGCAGTATCGTGCTAGATTGGTGGTGAAATGATTTGCTTAGAAAGAAGGCGTCGACTTCAACAAGATGTTCTCTCTAGTTGTTCGACTTACAACGTGCGAGTGGTCCTAGTGATGTGTGCTACATTTGACTTGTATATAGAGCAGTTGGATGTGAAAGCGACATTTCTGCATGGGGAACTTGGAGAAGAGATTTATATGCTCCAACTATGAGGTTTTAAAGAAAAAGGAAAAGATAACTTGGTTTGCAGGTTGAACAAATCTCTATATGGTCTCAAACGAGCGCTGAGATGTTGGTATAAGAGATTTGATCCCTTCATCATGAGCCTTGGATACAACAGACTCAACCCACATCCTTGGGCCTATTACAAGAGATTTAATGATGGTGATTTCATTGTTCTACTGTTGTATGTTGACGACAAGTTGGCATAAGGCCCCAACAAAGATCGTATTAAAGATTTGAAGGCTCAGTTTGCTAGGGAGTTTGAAATGAAGGACTTGGCTTTGATAAACAAGATTCTAAGGATGCAAATTCACTGAGACAAAAATAATAAGAAGATTTGGCTTTCTCAGAAAAACTATTTGAAGAAAAACTTACAACGGTTCAATATACGAAATTGTAAGCCAATTTCCACTCCTCTTACTATTAATTTCAAGTTATCCTCAAGTATGAGCCCTAGCAATGCATCAGAGAGGATGGAAATGTCTCGAGTACCGTTTATATTAGTAGTGGGTAGCTTAATGTTTGCTATAGTGTGAACAATATCAGACATTGCACAAAGTAGTGGGAGCGGTTCGTCGATACATGATGAATCCTAGTAGAGAACATTGGAATACTGTGAAGAAGATCCTGAGATGTGTCAAGGGTCTCAAATGCTGCATTATATTGTGGAGGATCAAATTTTACTGTCAGAGGTTTCGTTGATTCAGACTTTGTAGGTAATCATGACAAAAGTAGGTCCACCACAGGCTATGTGTTTACTCTTGTTGGAGGACCTGTAAGCTGGGTTTCAAAACTGCAGCCTATCGTGATAATTTCAATGACGAATGTAGAATATGTTGCAGCTTTCGAAGCTAGCAAATAGACGATCTAGTTGTAAATGCTATTGGAGGAGCTTGGACACAAACAAGAGAAAATTCCTCTTTTTTGTGATAGTCAGAGCGCTTTGCACTTGACAAAGAATCTAACCTTTCACTCGAAGACAAAACACATAAGAGTCAAATATCACTTCACTCGTGAAAATGTGGAAGAAGGAAGTGTGGATATTAAGAAAATCCATACTAGAGATAACCTAGCAGATATGTTAACGGAACCCTTTCACAGCACAAAGTTTACTTATTGTCGAACCTCTATTGGCCTAGCAGAAATATAAGCAGCATGGAAATGATAGAGTAGAAAATATAGAAGGATTGCAAGAATGGTTTTAAGTGGGAGCTATGTTGTGGCGTAAAGCCATTTTGCTTAAGGACAAAGTTTGACTTTGGTCAAAAGTAAACTTCTACAACTTATGAGAAACAAGTAATCGAAGGAGCTTCTAGAGCTTGCTAGAAGCAAGCTTCTACAACTCGCTAGAAGCAAGTAGTAGAAGGAGCATATATAACTTACTAGAAGCAAGTAGAAGTAGGAGCTTCTAGAACGTGGAAGAAACAAGCTTCTTCCACCACCTCTCTCACCTATAAATATATATGGGAGAAGATAATTTGGCAATCCAACTTGGAGAGAAGTTAGAGAGCAAGAGTGAGAGTGATTTAGAGAAAAAATTAATTTCTCCTAAATATTAGAGTATTTCCATGTCTATCCCTTTTGTTAGAGAGTGTGTGTTTTCTCCTATTATAAGAGAGAGAGAGTGTGTGTGTATTGTCAATCGCGTTCTCCTTATTTTAGAGAGAAATTCTTATAATTCTTTTGTCATAATATAATCCTTCTACGAGTTGCCTATCATTTTGTCTCATTTTCATTACATGACTTTAGTTGTGATTGACAACCTAACACCCCAACGTTCCTGACAAATTTTCTTAGAATGTAATTTTGGAATTTTATGGTTGCATGTAACATTTAGGTTTTTTTTTTTTTTTTGAGATTTTTATAAGGTTGATTGTTGAGACTATTTTTCAATTTAGAATTTTTTCTTCACTAGTTTTTGAGACTTACTATGCACTTGAATATAAGTTTTATCAATATTATTACTATATATAAATGTTTTTTTTCATATATGTGTTTTTATTGTGAGGTTAATTTAAAAAATGTATATGATATTTTTACACTATGTAAACTAATACATTTTACTCAATTTTAATTATAAATTATTTTTCTCTTTTATCAGATTTGTTTCAGGAATTTTTTCTTTCACTCACTATGTCTCATTATTATATATTATGTGTTATATTGATACAATTAATCATAATTTATATTCATCATAATTTCTATTATAAAATATAATGTAAAAAGATTAATTAAGTATCTAACTTGATATGGAAGACAATGTCCATTGATTAATTAATTAAAAACTAAATTATTGTGATTTTATTTAATACTAAGTTTAGAGACAATTTAAAAAATTAAATAATAATGTGACGATAAAGTTGTCTACAAATATTTTTTACTCACTTTTATATATATATTAAGATAGATAAGATAAGTAGTTATAGATATAAAGTTTTTTTCCTTCCGCTCAATAAAATTTTCCTTTTCACTTTTATTTCAATGCTCATTAGATTAGTATTTATATAAAATGACGATAAAATAATATCAATTAAAAAAATATTTTGTTAACTTTAAGACTTTTTTTTTTTACTTATAATTAGTCTTTTAAGACTTATGCAATGACAATCAAGAAATCTTAACTAAAATATATTGGGTTAATTTGAGACTTAATTTTTTCTTATAATTGATCTTTTTAAGATTTTAAATTAATAATGAGGAGAAAACGTCTTTAAGATGATATATTAAACAAAGTAGATAAAAATATTTTTATATGAACAATTGGGATAATAAATATAAAATAGTTAAACAAACTTTTCATATAAATAATTGGGATAATAAATATATTGTAAGGATAATGAAGGAAAATTTAAAAATAATTAGGGGTACTATTGTCCAAAAATATTTCTCCAACTTCTACACTTTTAAGGCTTACGCATAAATATGACAATAAATAAATCTTAACTAGAAAATATCGGGTTAATTTGAGACTTATTTTGGCTTATAGTTAATCTTTTTAAGATTTTAAATTAAAAATGAAGAGAAAGCGTCTTTAAAGATGATATTTAAACAAAGTAGTTAAAAATATTTTCATATGAACAATTAAGATAATAAATAAAAAAAATAGTTAAGAAAAACTTTTCATATGAATAATTGAGATGATAAATACATTGTAAGGATAATGATAGGAGATTTTTAAAAACTTAGGGGTAGTATTGTCCAAAAATATTCTTTCCAACTTCTATGCTTTTATATTTAGTATAGATTTCATAGTGTTGAATATTTATTAGTCTTTGTTTTTGACCCATAATTGAGTAAATCGTTCAAGCATATATATTTTTTTTGTCGGTTTTATTTTGAGCGATTCAGTTCAGGACATTAGAAAACCAATCAAATTCAGATTGGAATTACATATTTTAGTTACTAAAACCAAAAGGTCAACACAAACCCATTTTATGTTGGAACAATATCAGAAAGTTCATCCTACTGAACTGTCCAGGTATGACAGTTGAGAAAATGGGGCGAGGTCACGTGTTCCCTAGTGATAAGGATGTAAGCGGTTCAGTTTAGTTTAGGGGTCTAAATTGAACCGAACCGTAAAATCAATTTTCATGTATTACAAATCGAAAGCCGAACCGAACTGTTGTAAAAGTGGAAACATATCCGAGTGGACCGCTCAATAATTGTTCGGTTCGGTGTGTTTTGTAGTTTGTTAAAACGATGCAAACAAATCTTTCAAACTTAATATTCATCCCTAGACAATCCAAATTCTAGTTTCAGAAGCAAAACTTATTCAAAATATCTAATGAACAATTACACAAGTAAAAAGTATCTAAATATTAATAGCTTCACATTCAAGGTTGAAGAAAATCCATAATAAAAAAGTAAAACAAATCCTTTAAAAAGTATTCTTAACCCTAAAAGGAATCCAAACAGCACAAAATAGAAAACAAATCAAATGCTTTGATTTTTCAAAGCAATTTTTTCTTAGATTCAAAGCAATTTTTTGAAAAAATTGATGCTCGAGCATCTACTTAAATTCAAAGCAATTTTTTCTTCAATCCCAGTCATAAGCTTTGATTTTCCAAAACCATCTTCGACCAAGCATCATTTCTCCCACTAGTAGAATGTCTAAAGCTTCGATTTTCAAAATCAAGCATCAAATAGTTCATCTTCGCCTTCTTTAACTTCGAACCAACCATCTTCTTTATAAAAGATCAAGAACCAAAAAGGAAAAATGGAGAACAGAGCTAGAGAGATATGGGATAAACAGAGGAAAAAAGGAAAGATGGAGCGAAAAGAGAGAGAGAGAGAGAGAGAGAGCGATGAGATAGAGAACGAAGACAGACTGAGATGTAACAAACACAGAAAAAAAGAAAGATGGAGCGAAGAGAGAGAGAAAGAGAGAGAGAGAGCGTAGAGATGGGAAACGAAGACATGGAGAGACAAGGAAGATATAGGGAAGAGTTGAGAGGCTAGGGGAGAGAAGCTGTGCATGTGCAAGGAATGTTGGAGGCTAGGGTTTCAGAAAGAGTTACTTATATTAATATGGAGTACAGTTCAGTGCGGTTTGGACTGGGAAACTGGAGACCAAACCGAATCGTCTAAGATACATACATCGGTCCTATTCGGTCAGTTTTAACGGTTTGGCTTACATCCCCACCTGGTTGGATCACGTAATCCCACTTGAGAAAAAAATAAAAGAAATTGCAGCGAATAGACAAGTTTAGAATTATGAGTTATGAATAGCACGATTTTTTTATTAGCTAAATGACAGTTTTCGGTGTGCCGCATCATTGGTTTATTTACCCTAATTTCATGTTGACAGATTTACCCTCAATAAGTTGTTATGATTGGTTGATTGTGTGAGTCCACTATAATTAATTAGTACAATAAAGAGAATTAGTTTACATATTTACGATAAACTAAATACGGAATTTATATTTATATTTATCATATTATATTCAATAACTAATTATGGATTTTCGGTTATGGAAATATCTTTTTCCATAACCAATTGATAATATTTAGGATAAAGACGATTTTTCATAATTTTAGCTAATTCGGTTTAATTGATTATCTTTCAATGTTATGGAAAAATATCATAATTCGGTATTAGGTCTACCAGTTCACACACAATTAACTTTCTTCGTCATTCATCTTATTTTTGAACCTGCAATTCATACATCATTTTTTCAATATTTGTAGTAAAAAAATCTATTTGTTTTCACCAATTGAACGTGGTTGACGACTATTTATCTATTGAACGTGGTCGACGTCTGTTTCCATGAAATTATGATATATGAACTGGAAACCTATTTGTTTTCAGGATTTTAAATTCTTGTTCATTTAATTATTGATTGTTGAAGACTGTTTACTTTCTTTGTTTACCATTTTGCGTGATTGCAAGAATATTGAAATTTAAAATTGATGTATTTATGGCTAATGATATTTTCGAAGGGATTTTTTATTTTTTATTTAATTTTGGAAAACTAATTATTAGTTGGTTGATAAATGATTATGTTGGGGCTGATTTGTAGGGATTTTTCAAATTTAATATTTTATGATAATATCTTAGATTATTTTTTTTTATTTTTTTAATCAAATAATGTTTCCTTATCTCATTGTTCAATTTTTATATAGAAATTTTATAATATTTCATTGATTTCACGAATTACAATCTTTAGTTTTTTTATTTTAATTTTTTTAAATCAAATGACTTGCGTTTTTTAATTAAATTGACACAAAAAGATGGATATTGAAGCTGATTTACTCGATATCTTATATTGATAGTTGGGCGTTTTTTTTCAAACTCTAATTTCATTACGAAATAATGTTTTACATTTATTATTTGTAATTCATTCTTAAAAAAAATTTAAGCTTATTTCTAAATTATCATTTATTACGGTAGTTGATAATATGGTAAATTTAAAAATATTTAGTTTTCTTAATTATAATATATAGACTGATATATCAATAACTTTCATTCGACTGATCAATATTTACGATATAGTTGCTTTATATAAATTAAGAAAATTATTATCTAAATTTATTGATCATTTTAAAAATTTACTATTTACCTATAATTTTTTAAAGCTCACTAGTAAACTTGTTTATATTAAAAAATTTCTCAAACAATAAACAGCTTTTATTAGACGAATCATTTTATTTTTCCTTTTTTAATTAATGACCCTACTAAAATTTTTGTAAGTATTTTTTATTCTCAACCTTAAACTAAAATCCCTAACTTGAGTCTCTCCCTTCCCCAATTTCCCAATCACTAAAACAGAAACTCTCCCACCTGACCAGCCACGACGCCCNTATATATATATATATATCTCCCTCTGTTTCTCTCTCAGTCTCTCAATTTCTCGTTCCGTTCAGTCGTTCTGACTTCTATCTCTATTCTATTCACATAATGACATTCACTGAATCATTATCTCTCTCTATCGTGACTTGCCTGGTTATCTCAGGTTGTGAGTTATAGTCAGGACTAAGCGTAGCGGATTGCTAGGCCATCTTCCAGGTAAACCATTCGCCAGAATTTATCTTCTTGAATCTGATTTGTGGTTGTGAGAATCTAACTTGTGGTTGACATCTGATTATATTGTGGTTGAAATTTGACAATTGGTTGAATTATTATTAGGAATCTAATTTGGTGGTTGAATTATTATTAGGAATATGATTTGTGCCAGTTAAATTTTCAAAAGAAGACTAATGGAGTCGGTGGGTTCACAACCTTAATCTCTCTCCCTCTCTCTCTCTCTCACTCTCTCTCTCTCTCTCTTAAAGTACATCGCAAAAGAAAGTGACCTCACCGAACCCTAGTTTTGGCTCCGCCCCTAGAGCAGATCTCGTTAT
Organism: Datisca glomerata; assembly: GCA_003255025.1. Taxonomy (NCBI): domain Eukaryota; kingdom Viridiplantae; phylum Streptophyta; class Magnoliopsida; order Cucurbitales; family Datiscaceae; genus Datisca; species Datisca glomerata. Next base: position 1,766,846 of record QANY01009387.1, read on the forward strand.
ATGGAACTCAATTCTAAAAAAAAATTGTTTAGCTTTTGTGATTTTGGATATTGGGGGAGTAGAGTATCTTTCCTTAATATCTTGAATATAAATTTTGAGGTTCAAGTCTTGTCCGAGGTTCTCAGTGCGTTTCTTTTGGATTTAGGGTTATTACTGTCTGCGAAGTTGCATCCTTTCAGTTTGAATACGAATTTGCGAACTCACTATGTAGTATTGAAAATTTTTTAGTGACTAGAGCTTTGTGTGGTGCGTGAAGTTGAGCTGCTTCTTTTGAATTGTGCCAGTGGAACATGGAGGTTGGTTTTTCCTTCTAGTTGTTATGTAGAGCTTAGTCATGGTTTGGTTGGTTAGCGATTTATAATTTTATAATTGTATTTCCTGGATTGTTCAGAAGCCGGGAGGTGATGTTGGGCCTATTGATCTGGACAAGACGACCGTAAGATTGGAACCTGATAAGAGCAGTAGTGGGGGATTATATGTTCCTGGGAATGATAGAGTGGTGTTTAGACCTACTGAGAGAAAATCTCTATTAGGTATGTGTTCTTTTTTTGACCTGTACTTGTTTGTATTCTAGTAACCGAAATCCGAATAAGCTTCAGCTTCAGCTTCTTGCCTTTGTGGTATTCTGGTACTGGCTTTTTTTAATTCTTGGTCTTTTTTTGTAAATCTTTTTGCATGGCCCTCTGGGTTTTCCTTTCTTTTCTTTTTTTATCTGTTCCTTTCTTTTCAATACGATACTTCACTTATAAAAGAAATAGGTACGTGTATGTGTGCGCGCACTCTTATTTCCTTTCTCCAGTTAATATTTGAGCAATAATCATTAAACATCCCACTTCCCCTGCATAAGTAGTTGCTTTAATGCTCTCCTTATAATCTTTTCAGGCCATTAGCTTTATTTATTTTTCTGCTTTTTTTCCAGCCGAATTTAGATTCTTTCTATTCTATTTTTTTCTATTAAGTTTTTTATTATGTATATTTTATTTTTTGGGAGAAAAGCACACTACTCACTGATCGAAATTTTAACTCTTATTTTCCTTAATGGTGGGGACAAGGAACATACATTAAGATAGAAAGAATTACACCAGTATCAGGAAATTAATTGAACAAGTGAAAGCACAAAATAGAAAGTCTACCTTACTCTGATGCACACGTGTATAGTTCTTTCATTCATGTATTGTATGGACTAATTATGTTAATTGTTATGTGCTACAGGCCTGGACGTCCTTGCTGAGGCAAAGCGAAACGGGTCTGGTGGTGTTGGATTTAAGGTTCCTAAAGAGAGAGTCGCATCTTTTGTTACATCGATCGAAGAAGAGGAAATTTCTGGAGCATCTGAAATAGACGAGCCAGGAAACGAAGAGCGCAGCCATACTATCAAAAGCAGGTGTTATCGAGAAGCGGCTATAAGCCAGACAGTGTCCGCCACAGGTTTCTATTAGTTACTTTTTATGTGTTCAGTTGGGAGGGGGACATGCTTGACATTACAGACCAGTTTCTGGTATTCTATGAGTTTGTCCTCAAGTAAGAACTGTGAATATATGGCTTACTGGGAGGTTATGTAACTTAGGTTCTAGAGACAACTATAGTTGGGTGCTAACTGCTAAGAGATAATGCATACGAGAGAGTTTTTGTTAAGTCCTTCAATTTATAATCGATGAAATGATCAATAACATGTAAAGGGAGAAGCACTGAATTAATATAGATGAGTGATGAGTGTATCTTCCTTTTCTATATAAGTGTCTTCCTGTTGAAAGATAATTGACAAGTATTGAATGTCTCATTTCTAACACGTAGATAAATTTGTTGTCCAGCTTTTGATTTATTTTAAGTTCTTTTTTTTCTTTAAGCATTGTTGTGATTAATTCTCACGTGGCAGAAAGCACTTTGACTCACGAAGGATGTGTGGAGAATGATAGCTCGAGTGTACATATGCATTCAGATGTAAGTTAAATAGGTTATTCTTATGGGCTATGTTGCTATTAGTTATTGTTGTTGAATGTATATATAAACAATTTTGAAATATAGTTCTGCGTATTCTTGTAGAAACTAATTAATTTTAGCAATTTGCACCTCAATGACATGTTAAGGGGTCTCTCTATATTGTATGGTAATGCCAGTCTTGTTAGATGGTTTTGTTTTAAGAATTTAAAGATTTCTTTGGGATGCCAATGAAAGTGAACACTTCTAGTAGAATTATGATGGACTTCTTATCAGGGGAAAAATGGGTAGACTTGCTAGTCTAAAAGTTAAGAGAACACCAAAGTGAATTTTAGGTAATTGATCAATTAGGTATACTTTTTTAATCAATTAGATATATATGCTTAATGTTTACTTTATACTTTTTCTCTCACTTAAAGGGGTTAAGAATTAGTAATTACCAAGACAAAAAACCTTTGCAGGTCTTGAAACACCCCATCAAGTGATTATTCTTATTTCTTAGTGAGCTTACAGACCTGAATCAAATAAGTGTTTGATGTTTTCTGGATTAGCCATTTGACGGGAATCCTATTATATATCAAGTTGGCTGGTCTTTTTGACGAGAGAGAGATTTTTTAATGAGAAAAAACAAGAAACTAACTATTACAGAATACAAAGTAATTGTTTACATTGTCATCTTCTGATGTTTGCGACTTCATTATGTTGCTAGTTTTTGGTTCTTTAGGTATTTTTCCAAATATTTCTTCATTTCGAGTTTCTTCTTTACACTGCCTCTGATTTTTAGGTTTTAGCTACATCTACCAGAAGTTCTATGAGTGGCAGACAAAAGAGTTCTAGGTATGGCATCGATGATCGAGATAGAGATAGGGGGAGAAGAGATTTGAAGAATGATTATAAAGGTGATAGTAGGAGGGGAGAATATAGGCGTAGTTATGACAATGGAGAGCAACATCGTGGAAGGGAAGCTCATATGCGATATGAGCAAGAGTATACTAGAGAACATGAGAGAAAGAGAAGTAGATATGAAAGTTCCCAGAGGACGTCTGGTATGAAGTACTCTGTTTGGTTTTCCTGTTTATTTACCTTTTATATTAACTTAGAAAAGTCTTGGGGAATTAATGCCTTCAATCTCCTCATTTTCTCTGTAGTTTGAACTTGTAAAGCAAAAGTTACCAAGTACTCTCAATACTACTTCTGCTGCTAATGTTTGCAAATATTCCAGGCAGATCTGACTGGGATGATGGAAGATGGGAATGGGAAGACACACCACGCAGGGATAGCCACTCTACTACTAGTAGGCGCCATCAACCTTCACCGTCCCCGATGTTAGTTGGGGCCTCGCCTGATGCACGATTGGTGTCCCCATGGTTGGGTGGCCATACTCCAAATTCTGCTGGTATACTAATGTTTTGGTTATTTATTATTTTTTGTGTGGTTGTAATGTAGACTTAATTATCAGGCATAGTGTCTTTACTCCGAATTCGAAACAATACAGGTTCTCTTGCTTCTCCTTGGGACCGAGTCTCTCCATCTCCAGTTCCAATACGTGCTATTGGATCCTCAGTTAAGTCTTCAACTTCATATGGTGGAAAGCCCCATCAGCCGAGGTTTTCTTCAGAGAATTCTCATATGGTTGAGGTAACAAGTGGTGACTGAATTTTATCTTGGTTGATTGACCTGCTGGTCTTGCTATTTAGCAGATATCTTATTATTATTCTAAATTTGCAGGACGGTGAAACAGATAACAATGGTTTAGCGGAAAGCAATAATGAGATCACCGAAAATATGCGCTTAGAGATGGAATATAATTCTGATCGTGCATGGTAATTTAACTAATAGCTGACCAGTTTTTCTTTATAGACATAATTTCTTGATTTTGTCTCTGATGACGTTTAGTAGTTGATTTGTGGAAGTAAAGCAGACTGTTTTTTTACTGAAGAGGATTGTTATACCTTAATTTCTTAAGATCATTTGGTTGTTTTCATTGATCTAGCTCTTCTTTGAAGTATACTCTTTCCGGATGTCTTCTTTCCATAAAAGTTACTTTCCTCTAAGATTTAAAGTTCTAAGTCGACTTTTGGTTTTGGCCATAAAACTTGTTGCGTAGGTATGACAGAGAAGAAGGTAACACAATGTTTGATTCGGAGAGCTCATCGTTCTTTTTTGGAGATGAGGCTTCTCTTCAGAAGAAAGAAGCTGAGTTGGCGAAACGGCTGGTACTCTTAATACAACTTATTTTTGGTGAACGTTCAAACTGTCTTTTTCGTTTGATGCACGACCATTTTCATAATATTAGTTGTAGCCGTGATGGATGTGGTTGCACATTTATCTTTGGCCACTTTGTTATTGATATTTAAATATAGACACAAGTATTAATGGCATGATTTGGGTGAGGAAACACTTAATCGATTTTGCGTGAGAAAAAATATTTTTCACATGGGCTTAAAAGAGAGGTAGCAATGAGATGTGAAAATAAGAGGTAGCTTAAATTTATTATTTTGGACATAATTCAGGGATAGCTTTCTTGGATCAATCTGTTTCGGCTGAAGCTCTCAGTGTTGCTATCATGGTTTCAAATAACGGACTCTATGTCGTGTAACCGCCGCTACATAACAATATAGGAGCCATCCGATACCATTACACCCCGCTATAACGGAACTAAGTAGATTCACGGGCATCGTGGCCGTTATCGCCACGACGTAACGGCCGCCATTTTCCGCGACAGGCTGTGACAACCATTTACCTGTGAAACCAATGAAAAAGAAATAGAAGAAGTGAAGTTTTGGACTCGCCGATTTACTTGTAAAAATCAGAGAAACAGAAGTAGAAGAATAAGAGAAGTTGGTGGTTTCCCTGAGATGATCTCAGATCTATGATAAAATCAGTAGGCTGAAGAAGCTTTTTAACAGAGAGAGGCTAGGTGGCTGAAAGAGAAATAGATGACTAAATAGTAAGTACTAGGATGTTTTTGGTAGTCGTTGAGAGAGCAAGCGTTAAAAGGTTAGAATTATTGACTATTAATTGTTTTGCTAATAATAATATTTAGTCCAAATAAAATTAAAAATTGACCAAATAAAATCAAATTATGGTTAATATTTATTTAAAATGTAACTAATTGTTATTGGGGATTTTACAAATGAAAAAAAATACAACAATTTTTTTTAATTGCTAGAACTTGAAAAAATTCATGGCCGCGACCCCATGAGTTGTTATGTGACTCTGTTTCACCCTTTTTCTGCGACATCCTGATCGCGAAGCTACTACTGCAGCGGTTTAAAACCATGGTTGTTATTACCTCAGTTGTTTTGGTTGGTTGTTTATTAGTGAAAAGTTGTGGTAAGTTAAATAGTTTATATGTTCATATCTGCGAGTTGGAAGTTCAAAATGATCCTGTTCTCTTCATTATGTAATTTACATCTTTACAATGTATAGTCAATATTTGATGATTGGGATATTCTCTTTGTACACTATTGTTATGGTGGTACTTAGTTAAGAGGTTTGCTCAATGAGAAAAAGCTAGTCTGATGTGTTGCATCTTCTTCCATGTAAATATTCAATTGGTCAAATTCTTGGAAGTCAAATGGAAGAGCTTTAATTTATTTTGCATGTATATCTGTACTCAAAGTGCTTCTGACCCACTGATCTTGTTATGTTGCTCATAGTTATGGCTGTTAAAGCAAGTAGTGTATAGTTGGTACATGCTGCAGTGGATATTCAATTTCTTTAACAAAATCTGATCTCATTCAGGTTCGGCGGGATGGAACTAAGATGTCCCTTGCTCAGACCAAAAAGTTGTCACAACTCACTGCTGACAATGCTCAGTGGGAAGACCGACAACTTTTGAGATCTGGTGCAGTAAGAGGCACTGAGGTGCAGACAGAGTTTGATGATGAGGAAGAACGCAAGGTTATCCTTCTTGTACATGGTAAGAAATGAATTTCAATTCATGAATTCATATGACGTGATACTGACCCATGAATGTTTTCTTAAACTCAAACCACAACATTTTCTTGTCCCAGATACAAAACCTCCGTTCTTAGATGGAAGGGTCGTTTTTACTAAACAAGCAGAACCAATAATGCCAATCAAAGATCCTACATCTGATATGGCGATAATATCCCGCAAAGGATCTGCTCTGGTTAGAGAAATTCATGAAAAGCAAAGTATGAACAAGTCACGCCAACGTTTTTGGGAGCTTGCAGGCTCTAAACTTGGTGATATTCTTGGTGTCGAAAAAACAGCGGAGCAGGTATATGACCACAAGTTCTGGTGATGTCTTTCTTGAACCTTCCCACGAACTGACCATCGTAATGTTTCGTTATTGGTAGATTGATGCAGATACTGCTGTAGTAGGAGATCAGGGTGAAATTGATTTTAAAGAAGATGCAAAGTTTGCACAGCATTTGAAGAAGGGGGAAGCAGTGAGTGAGTTTGCGAAGTCAAAAACCTTAGCACAACAAAGACAGTATCTTCCCATATATTCCGTGAGAGATGAGTTGTTGCAGGTTTACTTTTATACACTTTGCAGTATTTGCTTTATTTTTTTAACTATTTGAGTTTGACTGTCACAAGTGTCTTATTAATAGTTAAAGTGTCTAAAATAGGAATGTCAGGAAAATGTTGACTCATTGTTTTGGCTCGAGTGTTTCAATTACCGTGTTGATCCATTTTGTTTGAACTTTCAATTAGAGTATCCTTTTGCATCCAATAAGAAAGGAAATGTCATCCTCTGAACAGTGCATATTCATGAGTCATGCCTATTAAATATCTATTACTGGTTTTGGATGTGTTCTAATTCTTTTCGACTTCCAATCTTGTAGGTTATACGTGAAAATCAGGTGGTGGTGGTGGTTGGAGAAACTGGCTCTGGGAAGACTACTCAACTGACTCAGGTTTCTTAACCATTTAACATCTTCATTAGCATTGGACCCC